>BOPN01000482.1:446102-453602 GCA_017312705.2 Penaeus japonicus
TCCCTCCCCCCTGCCCTCGCTCCCCCAACCCTTCTCCAGGTAATGATTTCATGTCGTGTTTTTCGCTATTTTCTCTTCGTTTTGATTTTTTTTTTTTTTTTTTTTTTTTTTTAGCTTATTGTTTTTCTTAGAAATGACAAGTGTAAACACATGTGCAGATACACACATATGGATGATACAAACAAACAAATATACATAAACATACACACACGCACGCACGCACATACACACACACACACACACACGCAAACATACAAGCATAGACGACACCCAAATACACACACACACACACATAGAACCGTATGTTTTTGTGTGTGTTTACACATGCTCATACCTGTGACTTTTATGTAGCAATTAAAAGAAGTGTTCATTTCCTGAAAAGATATATCTATATTCTCCTCTCCCCCTCCTCTTCTCTCCCTTCCCTCCCTTCCTCTTCCCTCCTTTCCCCCTCTTCCCCCCTCCCCCCTCCTTCCTTCCCTTCCTCCCCTCATATTCTCAGTCTCTCCTTGCCCCCTCCCCCTCCCCCCTTACCCACTACCCTAAATACACACCAACTCTACGTCTCCCCTCCCCCCTCCCCCCTCCCCCCTCTTATCATCACGTGGATCTCCTCAATCATCAATTCTGCCGCTTGCCCCCCAGCCCCCTCCTTCCCTCCTTCCCTCCTCCCCCCCTTCTCTCCTCATTCCCTCCATTCCCTCCCTCTCTCCTCCTTCCCTCCATTCCCTCCCTCTTCCCTCCTTCCCCATTCCCTCCATTCCCTCCCTCTCTCCCCATTCCCTCCTCATTCCCTCCATTCCCTCCATTCCCTCCCTCTCTCCCCATTCCCTCCCTCCTCATTCCTTCCCTTCCTCCCCATTCCCTCCCTCCCTCCTCATTCCCTCCATTCCCTCCCCATTCCCTCCCTCCCTCCTCATTCCCTCCCTCCCTCCTCATTCCCTTCATTCCCTCCCTCTCTCCTCATTCCTTCCCTCCCTCCCCATTCCCTCCCTCGAGATGTGATGCCCACCCACCTTCCAATTACGCCGCACAAGCGACGGGCGGCAGACGCGGGGGCAGGAGGTGGGTGGGTGGGTGTTTGAGATGTGGGGAGGGGGAGGGGGAAAGGAGAGGGGGAAGGAGAGGTGGAGAGGTGGGGAGGGGGTGAGGGTGAACAGAGGTGGGGAGGGGGAGGGGGAGAGGTGGGTGGGTGGGTGTTTGCGAGGTGGGGAGGGAGAAAGGGAGAGGAGAGGGGGACAGGGGGTGAGGGTGAACAGAGGTGGGGAGGGGGAGGGGCAGAGGTGAGGATAGGGAGGGGAGAGATGGAGAGGGGTAGGGGTGAATAGGTTATTGGAGGGGATGGGGAGGAGGGTGGGAAGGGGAGGGGGGTGGTAGGTGGGGAGGCAGTTGGGGAAGTAGGGGATGGTGACGGATGGGGGGAGGGGACGACGAGGTGAGAGGGGATGGTAGGTAGGGGTTAGGGGAGGGAAGGGATAGATGTGGGGGGGATACAGATGATAGGGGGGAAGGGAGGTTGCAAGTTATGGAGCTCTTCTTCCTCCTCCTCTTCTTCTTTATCTTCTTCTTTTTCTTCCTATTCTTCTTCCCCTCCTTCTACTTCTTAATCTTTCTCTTCTTCTTCTCCTTCTTATTCTTATTCTCCTTATACTTCATCTCCTTCTACTTCTAACTCTTCTTCATTCTTCTTCTTCTTTTTTTTCTTCGATTTATTCCCCTTCTTCCTCTTTTCCTTCTTCTTCTACTTCCCCTTCTTCTTCTTCTTCTTCTCATTCTCCTTCCTCTCCTTCTACTTCTTTTACTTCTTATTTTTCCTTACTTTCCTTCTTCCCCTTCTTCTCCTTTTTCTTTTCGCCTTCTTCTCCTTTTTTCTTTTTCTCTTTTTTTCTCATCCTCTTCTTCCTCCTTCTCCTTCTACTTCTTCAATTAGTCACCCGTCCATCTAATTAGTCAATTAATAATCCATCACTCAATTATACCATCAGTCAAGGCTCCATGCTTAGTCATTCATCACTATAAGTTCAGTCATTTATGTTGTTTTTCATGTTATGTTATGGTGTGTTATATGTTATGTTTTGTTATATTATGCTGTGTTATATGATATATGCAATGCTATGTTCTATCGTTCTATTTGTTATGTTATGTTATGTTGTGTTATACGTTATGTTATGTTGTGTTATATGTTATGTTATGTTGTTTATATTCTATGTTTTGTTATGCTGTGTTATATGATATAGGCAACGATATATTCTATCGTGTTAGTTGTTATGTTTTGTTATTTTGTATCATGTTTATATCATATCCTGTTTTGTCTTACCATGTAGTGACGTGTCGTGTTATGCTGCGTTACTAGGTTCCGTTATGTCATGTTATACTGCCTGTTATGTTGTGTCATCATCCAATTGCGTCATGCTATGTTCTTAAAGTAATCGTATTTACGTTATGTTATGTCACTATCTTCCTCATATTACACCATGTTGTGTTTTCATATGGTGTTCATATCATACTACATAATGCTCTGTTATTCTTACTAATACATCACGATATCACACATACTATCCTACCATACCACACCATACCACACCATACCACACAATACCATACCACACCACACCATACCACACCATACCACACCACACCATACCACACCACACCATACCAAACCATACTACACCATACCACACCATACCATACCACACCATACCACAAAATACCACACCACACCACACCAAACCACATCACACCAAACCAAACCATACCACACCACACCACACCACACCACACCACACCACACCACACCACACCATACCACACCATCCCAAACTATACTTTGCTTTATCACGTTATATCTACTAAGCATTACTCACGCTATAAATTGAAGGTTAATTACTTAAAGCGATGATGAACCCCTGAGAAACCGCACGCCGTTTAAGGTAATTAGTGAGAAAGGCGATGACTCATTTACTACTTAAGAAGAAGAGGAAGAAGAAGAAGAGGAAGAGGAAGAGGGGGGGGGGGAAGGTGGGGGGGGAGGGAGGTGGTGGTAAGAAGAGGAGGAGGAAAAAGATGTTCATAATGATGATTAATGATGATGATGATGATTATGAGGATGATGTTATTATCATTACGATATAATCATGGTAATTATAATGCTGAGAATAAGAAATATGACAGTGATGATAATGATGATAATGATGATAAAGGTAATAATGTAAATGATTCTAATAATCATAAGCATTATCCTGAGATAATGATGATTACGATGGTGATGATAATAATAATGTTGATGGTAATGATACAATAATTATAATGATGATGATATTAGGGATAATGACAACGATAAAGATATTCGTGATAATGATGATACTAATAATAATGATGATAATAATAATAATAATAATAATAATAATAATAATAATAATGATAGAAATCACAAAGATTATAACAGTAATAACAAACGTGGTTGTAATAATCATAATAATGATGGCGATAATGATAACAAATAGGAAGAAAAAGTAGAAAATAAAAACAAGGAGAAGAAAAAAAAAAGAATAACAAGAAAAAAAAAAAAATTAAAGAAGCAGAAGAAGAAGGAGAAAAAGAAAAAGAAGAATTAGACTGATAACGAGAATAATTATAGTAATAATGATAAAGAGAAGGAAAAGAAGAAATTAGAAGAAGAAAGAAGAAAGATGAAGAAGACGAAGAAGAAGAAGAAGAAGAAGAAGAAGAAGAAAGAAGAGGAGGAAGAGAGGGGAAAAAACACGTGTCCTTAATCACCGATAATGACCTATCTTGTCTTAGGTGAGGAGAGGGACGAAAGGGGAGGGGGGGGGGGTGGAGGGGAGGGGGGAGGAGAAGTAGGTAATGGGGTAGGGAGGGGAGGTGGGGGTGGAGGGTCGGGGGGGAGGGGATGTAGGTAATGGGGTAGGGAGGTGAGGGTGGCAAGGGGATAAGGAGAGGGGAAGGGGGAGGGAAAGGGTAAGGGAAGGGTAAGGAGGGGTAAATGGGGGGTAGGGATAGGATAAGAGATAAAGGGGAGATGAGGGAAAAAGGGGTAAAAGGAGGGTAAGGTGAGGGATTAGAAGGGGGAGGGAAAGGGTAAGGGGAGGGTAAGGAGGGAGGGGGAAAGTGGAGGGTAAGGGGGAGGGTAAAGAGGGAGGGGGGGAAAGGAGACAAGGAGTGAGGGAAAAAGTGTCAGGGAGAGTATGAGGGAGGGTAAAAACGGAGGGGAAAAAGAGGTGAAGGGAGGGTAAGAAGAGAGCAAGGAGGGAGGGAGGGAGGAAGGAAGGAAGGGATGAAGGTCGCGGTGGGTTGTGTGGGCGTGTGGGCGTGTGGGCGTTGAAAGAAGCGCTTGACTAGCCGTACTCAAAGAGACGCCGCGCGAGCACCTGGTTGTGGGCGTTAATTAAGGGGGGGGATGAAAGACGCTGTCCTGAGAATGGGGGGAGGGGGGAGAGGGGGAGAGAGAGGGCAAGCAAGTAGTGGTTATGTGAGGCGAGAGGAGGTGAAGGAGGGGGGGGGGTGGGAGGGGGTACTTGTTTTTTTTTTTTTTTTTTTTTTTTTTTTTTTTTTTTTTTGGTTTCTTGCATTTTGTCTGTGTTTGTCTCTTGAGTGTCTACTATGGCCTTTTTTCTTCTCTTTCTCTCTCTCTTTCTGTCTCTGTCTGTCTGTTTTATTCTTTCTCTCTCTTTCTCTTTCTCTCCCTCTTTATCTCTCTCTCTTTCTCCCTCCCCCCCCCCCTCCCCTCCCCTCCCCTCTCCCTCTCTCTCTCTCTCTCTCTCTCTCTCTCTCTCTCTCTCTCTCTCTCTCTCTCTCTCTCTCTCTCTCTCTCTCTCTCTCTCCCTCTCTCTCTCTCTCTCTCTCTCTCTCGCCCATAAACTTTACTCCTCCTCTCTGAATTACGAGAGAGAAAACATGTTACGTATAGTCCCAGACAAAGTTACTAGAGCATCAGTTGTTACTTCAAGTAGAGTTTAAGAGTTACGATCTCCAACGCTTATCATTATCTTGCTCCTTCTCTTTCTTCATTTTCATCATCACCATTCTTCTTATTAGTGTGTTTTCTTCTCCTTCATCTCTTCCAAATCCTCCTCATTATTTTTTTCTAAATCTTATTCTCCTTTTTCTTCTTCCTCCTTTTATCTTCACTGTCTTTATTTTTTCTTCTTTCTCTCCTCCTCCTTCTTCATCTTAATCTTTTTCTTCTTCCTCCTTTTAATTTCATTATCATTATTTTTTCTTCTTTCTCTCCTCCTCCTTCTTCATCCTCTTCACCTCCTCCTTCTCCTTTCTTATCCCTATTTTCCTCTTTTTTTTCTCTCTTTTTCTTCTTCTATCTCCTTCTCCTCCTCCTCCTCCTCCTTTTATTACCATTATCATATTTACTTTTCTTCTTTCTTTCCTCCTCCCCTATCTTGCATTTCTCCTTCAGCTTTTTTTTTCCTCCTCCTTCTCTCCCTCTTTTTCTATTTCTTTTTCTTATTCATCATCATCATCCTTCTCCTTCTCCCCCTCCTCCTCCACCTCCGGCTCCTCCTTGTCCTTCTCCTTATCCTCCTCCGCCTCCTCTTCCACGTCCTTCTCCTCCTCCTCCGCCTCCTCTTCCTCGTCCTTCTCCTCCTCCTCCGCCTCCTCTTCCTCGTCCTTCTCCTCCTCCTCCGCCTCCTCTTCCTCGTCCTTCTCCTCCTCCTCCGCCTCCTCTTCCTCGTCCTTCTCCTCCTCCTCCGCCTCCTCTTCCTCGTCCTTCTCCTCCTCCTCCTCCTCCTCCTCCTCCTCCTCCTCCTCCTCCTCCTCCGCCTCCTCTTCTTCGTCCTTCTCCTCCTCCTCTGCCTCCTCTTCCTCGTCCTTCTCCTCCTCCTCCACCTCCTCTTCCTCGTCCTCCTCCTTCTCCTCCGCCTCCTCTTTCTCGTCAGTCTCCTTCTCCTCCTCATCGTAAACCTAAATATTTCAAATGAACCCAAAGGTTACCTTCCACTCTGAATCAGATAAACAAATACATTAAATGAGCAAAACAAAACTCGAGAGAGAGAGAGAGAGAGAGAGAGAGAGAGAGAGAGAGAGAGAGAGAGAGAGAGAGAGAGAGAGAGAGAGAGAGAGAGAGAGAGAGAGAGAGAGAGAGAGAGAGAGAGAGAGAGAGAATGAGAGAGAGAGAGGGAAAGAAAGAAAACAAATAGAGATAAACAGAGATATAAAGAGAGAAAGATAAACACCCCAACAAACAGACAGACATCAAACAAACAAACAAACAAACAAACCTGGAAAAGATTAAAAAAAAAAAAAAAAAAAAAAAAACACCCATGAAGATTAACACGACAGCCTTGATCCCGCCTATAATTTGGGCAATTACGCCAGAGCAGAGATATCATGTTCGCTCTATTGGTCAAAGGCGAAGAACTCGGGACCTGTGATCCTGAGCGAGAGGGGAACCTGTGTCTTGAGAACCTCCCAACACTTGACTTTTGTGGCGAAGGAGCCAGGTGGTCTTGCACTCGCTCGTCTGGCCGGGGAGAGTGCCAGTGAGTCAAGGCGGGTGTGTGGCTTTGTTGTTTTGGTGGTGGTGGTTGTGGTTGTGGTGGTGGTGACGTTGTTGTTGGTTGTAGTTGTGTGTTGTTGTTGGTTGGTTGGTTTCATTTTTCTTTTCTTTTCTTTTTTTTCTCTCTCTCTCTCTTTCTCTTTCTCTCTCTCTCTCTCTTTCTCTTTCTCTCTCTCTCTCTCTTTCTTTCTTTCTTTCTCTTTCTCTCTCTTACTCTCTCTCTCTTTCTCTTTTTCTCTCTCTCTTTCCCCTTTCCCTTTCCCTCTCCTTCTCCCTCTCCTCTCCCTCTCCCTCTCCCTTTCCCTTTCCCTCTCCCTTTCCCTCTCCCTCCCTCCCTCCTTTCCTCCTTCCTTTCCTCCCTCCCTCCCTCCCTCCCTTTCTTCCTCTCTTAACCCCTCCCTCCCCTAACGTAGGTAAACGAAGTAAAACTAGATAACGGTGAACTACAGAAAATAATATTTTTCATTTACACAAAACAAAAAGAAGCAAACGGAGAAGAAAGGTCATAATGTCAATAATCCCTTTGTTTGTTTTGTTTTAAAGATGTAAACAAAGAAATCGTTCTGAGTATCTCATGGGGAATCAGCTGAGAACAAGAGGGAGAGAGAGAGAGAGGGAGAGAGAGAGAGAGAGAGAGAGAGAGAGAGAGAAAGATAGAAAGAAAGAAAGAAAGAAAGAGAGATAGAGAGAGAGAGATAAAGAAATAGATAGATAGAGAGAAGGGGAGGTACAGTGAAAAATAGATGCACAGTCAGAGAGAGAGAGGGGGGAGGGGATACAGAGAAAAAGAGATGCAAAGACACACAGAGAGAGAAATACATAGAAAAATAGACACAAAGACAGAGAGAGGGAGATACAGACAGACAGATACCCAGAGATAAAAGAGATGCAAAGGCAGAGAGAGAGAGAGAGACAGACAGACAGACACACAGAGAAAAGGAGAAAGAGAGAGGAGAGTGTCCGTG
>BOPN01000482.1:466102-468602 GCA_017312705.2 Penaeus japonicus
AGGACAATACCGCGAGTCTGCGTTGTCGAATAACGATATTGCTTATTCCTTCTTTTTAATTATTCTTCATCTTCTTCTTCTTCTTCTTCTTCATCTTCTTCTGATTATTATTCTTCATCTTCTTCTGATTATTATTCTTCATCTTCTTTTCTCTTCTTTCTTTTCTTCTTCATCTACTTCTTCTTCTGATTTTTTTTTCTTTTTTCTTTTTCTTCTTCGTATTATTATTATTTTTTTCTTTTGAATGTAATACGCCGCTTTCTTTCTTGTGTTTCTTGGTCACGGTCACTCTCTCATTTCTTTTTTTCTCTCTCTCTCTTTCTCCCTCTCTCATTCCTTTTTCTCTCTCTCTTCATCTTTCTCTCTCTCTCTCTCTCTCTCTCTCTCTCTCTCTCTCTCTCTCTCTCTCTCTCTCTCTCTCTCTCTCTCTCTCTCTCTCTCTCTCTCTCTCCCAACGATTCGTTATCGGTTTGTTCTCTTGACACGAGCGGAAGGCCCAGCCGCTGGTCCCCGATTCACGGTTAGTTCATAAATCTGTATTTAAGCGGATAATCCGGGCCGGGTCATCGCGATTCCGGTGTATGTGTGTGTTCGGATACCTCCGGATACCTCTGGATACCTTCGGATATCCATCTATCACCCTCTCGCGCTCTTTCTCTCTACTATATACATCTCTTTCTTTTCTCTCTCTTTCTTTCTTTCTCTCTCTCTCTCTCTCTCTCTCTCTCTCTCTCTCTCTCTCTCTCTCTCTCTCTCTCTCTCTCTCTCTCTCTCTCTTTCTCTGTCTCTCTTTTTCTCATTCTCTCTCTTTCTCTGTCTCCTTCTGTCTCTTTCTGTTTCTTTCTGTCTGTCTGTCTGTCTGTCTCTCTCTCATTCTCTCTCTCTCTCTCTCTCTCTCTCTCTCTCTCTCTCTCTCTCTCTCTCTCTCTCTCTCTCTCTCTCTCTCTCTCTCTCTCTCTCTCTCTCTCTCTCTCCATTTACGCGTTCTGTATGAGGCTTTGTACGACCGCTCTCAGAGTCGTTCGCATAAAGATTAGCGCATGTGGCGGATTCATAAGTGGTTCTTGATGCCTTTGTTATTGTCATTAGCGTTTCTTCTTATAGTTGTTGTTACTTCCGTTAGCTTTATTAATGGTTTATTATCGCTTCTCTATGTTAATTGTTCTTGTATTTCGCGAAGACTTATCATTATTATTGTTATCATTTTGTTATTATTATTATTATTATTATTATTATTATCATCATCATTATTATTATTAATCATTTTCTATTTTGAGAAGAGATTGGAATAGAGGGAAAGAAGGAAGAAGAGAGGGGAAAGGAGAACGGGAGGAGAAGGGAAAGAGGGGAATAATAGAGAATAAAGTAGAAGAAAAAAAAGGAGAGAGTTAATAGGAGGAGCAGAAGAAGAAGAAGAAAATGGGAATAAATTAAAAAAAAATACATATATGGAAAAAGGAAAGGAGGAAAGAAGAAGAAGAAGATATTATAACGAGAAGAAAAGGGGGAATAAAAGAAAGTATAGAAGAAGGAGAGAGGGGAAAGAGGTGCATTTAAAAAAAGAGAAAAACAAAAACAAAAGCAGTTCTCGCGTTACGCCGCCATCGGTCGGAGAGAGAGAGAGAGAGAGAGAGAGAGAGAGAGAGAGAGAGAGAGAGAGAGAGAGAGAGAGAGAGAGAGAGAGAGAGAGAGAGAGAGAGAGAGAGAGAGAGAGAAGAGCCGACTCGAATACGACAAAGAAAACCTCCGGAAACAATTTAGCATCTTGTAAGATCGCGGGCGGACATCTTGAGGAGGTGAGAAGGAATAGGAGGGAGGGGGGAGGAGGTGAGAGGGGGGTGGAGTGGGGAGGGGGAGGGAGGTGGAAGAGGTGGGGGGAGGGGGGTGGGGGAGGGAGAAAGGGAAAGGGGATTGGAGAAAGGTAGGGAAGGATAAGGAAGAAGAGGAAGAAGAGAAGTAGGAGGAGGAGGAAGATGAGTAATAGGAGGAAAAGGAAAAGGAAGAGACTGAAAAAAAAGGGGAGAAGAGACTCCAAGCACCCCCCACCCCCACCCCCACCCCCACCTTTACGTACCCCTCTACCCCCCCTCGACCGACCCAGGGTTCCCCATCAACCGCCGCGACCTTGGTAACGCTGCTGCTGCTCCTCCTGTCGAGACCCCGAAGACGTGCTCCGGAAGTCGGTGGAATTTCGGGTCGGGTGGCCTCGTGCGTCGGGAGAAAAGGGGGGGAGGGGGAGGGGGAGGGGAAGGGTGGAGGGGGAGGGGGGAGGGGGGCAGGGGAGATAGGGAGAAGAGGGTGGATGGGATGGGGGGGTCTAGGGAGAAGAGGGTGGATGGGATGGGGGGGTCTAGGGAGAAGAGGGGGGAGGGGGAAGGGGGGATAGGGAGAAGAGGGTGGATGGGATGGGGGGGGTCTAGGGAGAAGAGGGTGGGAGAGATGGGGGGGGGTCTAGGGAGAGAGGGAGGGGTGGGATGGGGGGGGGGGTCTAGGGAGAGAA
>BOPN01000482.1:483602-488776 GCA_017312705.2 Penaeus japonicus
CCTCGTCCCCGCCGACGTTCTTTTGTTTTGATTTCGTCTTGCTCTAATTTCCGGATTTTGGGGATATGAAGGTTGTTTTTTTCTCTCTCGCTCGTTTTTTTGTATATCTGAAGAAGGGTTGGTTGTATTATTTTTCTATTTTTTATCTTTTGTTTCTTAGGAGAGTGTAATGTTCAGGGTATTGCATTTTGAATGTCGACGCGTTCCATTTCCAAGACGTTTCTAGAGACCGGTGGGTTATTCTTTTTTTAAAGGATTTTCGGCGTGGAAATTGTGTCACACAAACTCGTAAAAGAGGAGATAGAGAAGAAACGGGGGTGAGGGGTGTCAAACGTGGTCTCAACACACAAACGTCGTCAATTATTCGGTCAAAGAGGCCAAGGGACCATAAAGAATCACGTTGACAACACTGTCCTAGTGTTACGGATGGCGTCGCTCATTTGTTATTCTGGCAGGCGTTTGAGGGTGGCCACACAGGAGTCCATGAGAGGGCGCGGGGCCAAGGCATTCCCGCGGACCACCAGCGTGCTCAGGTGAGTGTGTGTGTGTGAGCGAGCGCTGGGTTAAATTGTTTTGTAATTTCATTTAGGGGAGGGTGTTGTATAAAAGGCGCTATATATCTCCGGTGTTTCTAAGACTCTTTTCCATTTCTGCATTCCAGACAACGTAAGTGCATTCTGCAGGCTTTGGGAATGTTGTCTGGTAACCTTACTTGCAAATATGTGTTGATGAGTTGTCTAGAGTCATATAAGGAATTTAATTCAGTGTTAGCTATGTGGAGGTCGGATAATACTAATGCTACTACTTCTACGAGCACATCTACTACAATTAATGATGATTATGATGAACTATTAAATCAAATGATGACATCTATAATGATATTTGTAATAGTAATGATTATGATGATGATCACAACACCAAAAATAAATAACAATAATTGAAATATAAACTATAATCAGAGATAATAAGAATGACAATCTTACACAATATACCCAGGTAAAAAATAAAAAACAGAATAAAAACTACTTTTAATCCAAGCTGTCCTCAACCCCCCCCCCCCCCCCAAGCCGAAATGATTGGAAAGTGGCAAGTCTACAGCAGGGATAATGTTCACAGATTACGATCTCCATTTCCTGCCATAAGAACCCTAACTCGTAAAGATAATGTAATCGGAACGGCCATCTCCTATCCCTAATGACAGGGAGGGAGGAAATCACCATTTCTCTGAAGCCCACGCCGCCCACCCGCCCACCCCGCCCGCGCCAGCCACCCGCTAACAAGACAATTACTCCTGGGTGGTTTGGCTCGTTGAGAGGCCCGCGGGAGAGAATGGACCACGTAATTTGAACCTTTTGGTGAGGATGAATAGAGATGGTTTTTGTCTAAAGACTTTTTTTCTTTTTCGGTCTCTCTCTCTCTCTCTCTCTTTCTTCTTTTTCGTGGGCCATTGGTCGGCGAAGGAAGGAGGGAGAAGGAGGCTCATGTGATGATGGGATATTTATTCATAGGCGAGACAAATTTAAATATGGAAACTTCCTGATGTGTTGTGTAGGTTTCGATGCTCGCGTTATTATGTTACCTTCGTTGTATGTCTTTGTTGTGATTGTTTGATTTTTTTTTTTCTTGTTTATTTTTTAATAAGATTGTGTGTGTGTGTGTTCTTTGTCTTTTTCTTCTTTTTTTTTTACTGTCTGGTACTTTTTGTTCTCTTGAGTTATTTTATTTCTGTTCTTCATACCATTTTCGTTTGTTTTCGTTTGATGCTTCAGTTCATTCTGTCTTGCCCGTGTTTTCTCTCTCTCCCTCCCTCCCTCCCTCCCTCCCTCTCTCTCTCTCTCTCTCTCTCTCTCTCTCTCTCTCTCTCTCTCTCTCTCTCTCTCTCCCCTCCTCATCCATGAACTGCATAAATCCTTCGATTTTTTTCTACACATTTTCTCCCTGTCATACCTCTGTCACCCCCCTCACCCCTCTCCCCTCTCCCCACCCCCCACAAGCTCACTTAACCCCCTACATGCTCTCCTCATCTACACTCCCTCCCTCCTTCCAGCCTCTCCCCCCTCCTTACCTTCTAACACTACCCACACCTCCCCCCCCCCCTTCCATCTTACCCTGCCACCCCTCCCTCCCCTCCCTTGCATCGCATGACCACACACGAACCAAACGATGGTTCTACCGTGACGAACCGAGAAACATGACGCTGATAATGATATGATAAACTGACATCACACGACAAGCAGGGGCCTAGAAGGGAGGGGAGGGGGAGGGGGGAGGGTGCCTAGAAGGAGGGAAGACTAGGGAGGCAGTCCAGAAGGGGGGGTGGGGAGGAGGGAAGATGGGGAAGGGAGTGAGAGGGAGTGTTGTAGAGATAAGGAGGGAGGGAGTTTACACTGGAGTGATGGATTAGGGACCAGTGGGCATGAGTCTTCATTCAGAGATTTATTTATTTATTTCATTTTTTATTTTTCATTTTTTATTTATTTTTATTTTTATTTTCTTTACTTTTTTTGTCTGCGTTGATGGTAGTCGTATCATTGTCATTTTTATTCTTTTGATTATCATCATTTTTTACCAGTATTCTTTTTACTACTAATATTATCAATATTATTATTGATGTTACCATCATTATCATTATTATTATCCATATTACCATCATTACTATCATCATTAATTTCATTATTGTTCTCATCATCGTTATTATCATTTGTATAAGCATTATCATTAAAATAATGAGAAGAATTAATTATCATTATTAATTATCATCATTTCAATGAAATTATTATTACTGTTCTCATTAACGATAGTGTTACTGTATACTTTCATTATGATGATGATAATTATTATCATTATCATTATGATTATCATTATCATCATCATTATAATGATTATCATCATTATCATCATTATGATTATCATCATCGTTATCATTATCATCATCATTATGATTATAATCATCATCATTATGATCACTTATATTATTATCATCTTTATGATTATTATCACCATCATTATTATCATCAACATTGTTCATAGTAGAGCTACCGTTATTATAATGATGCCAATATTCCAGCTATCATTGTCATAATCATCATTACCATCACATTATCATGTTCACCATCTACAAGCAATATCATCATCTTTCAGTGTTTCATTATTAATCATTTGGTGTTTCTATAACAAATCCTTACTTTATGATAAGTGTATGAACGTGATAGAAAAATAAATACTTGAAAGACTTAGACTCGAAATAGATATTAGAATATTTTCAATCATTTTGGAACTTTCCGTGTCTTAAAATCTATCTTTGTGAGGTTTTTAACCATATATAATTCTGCAATTATAATCTCTAATTACCTGTATTCATGCATCATTTTACATGTGAATTTGATCTTATAATTCATTACCTAGTGTGTTATAAACATCATACACAACTTACAAAGGGAGCACATAAAAAATTGTATCCATTTTAGGAATTCGTATAAACGTTCAAGTAATGTGTGTATATATTTATGCAATCTGAAATTCTGTTTATATCGTCTTGTTTATTTCTTCGTGAGTAATGTTTGAATTATGATGCTTTTGTTTTTTTCTTAATTCATTTTATTTGCCTTTTGTTCACATTTTTATTGAAATGAGTCATAGAAAGAACTGAAATGTATTATCTCTATATACTGAAGCCCACGAACTCAAATATGGTCATGGGCATTGGTTAACAGAGATATTTTAAGCTTCGAATCAAGGAAAAATTCTTAGCATAGTTGTTGGCTGTTTGTTTGTTTTTGTTTTTTGTCTTTCTTTTTAGGTAAGTGTAGTTTTGATTCTTTGACTGTCTTATAGAAGTCATTCGGTGTTATTGTTACTATTATCATTATCCGTAATGATGATGATTATGATATGGATTATCAGTTTTGTTGTTGCTGTTGCTGTTAATATTATTGTTATTATTGTTGTTATTATTATTATCATTATTATTGTTACCAATAGTATCATTACTATTGTTATCATCATCAATTCTTATTATTTTTTATCATTACTGTTGTTGTTGTTGTTATTACTATTATCATCATCATTACCATGACTATCATTATCCTTATTGTTATTATCATCATCATTATCAATACTGTCATTTTCATCTTCATCATTTGTTGCTACTGTTATCAAGATCACCGTTCCTTATTCTTCTACTTATCCTTGCTTTCTCCCTCATGCTTCTTACCTAATCCATTTTCATAATAGGATAGAAAATAGAATTACCGTCATTACAGAGCGTGAAATATTAATGTTTTCTCAAGACTTTCAATCTCCTTGGCCGTTATTGAGATGGTGTTTCACGGAGGATTATTGGAACGGGCATCGGTAATGTCCGTGATGGAGTTTGTAAATTCTGTTTATTTTCTTATTCTTTCCTTTCGTCTTCTTTGGTATCTTCTTTTTTTCGTTTTCTTCTTTTTTTTCTTCATCTTTTGTATTTTCTTCTTCTCTTATCCTTCTTTCTTCCGATTCTTCCTCTCATTTTTCTTTTCCTTTTCCTATTCTCTCTCTTTCTCTCTATCTATCTATCTCTTTCTCTCTCTCCTTTTCTTCTTCCTCTTCTCTCTCTCCTTTTTCGTTTCCATCTTTTTTACTCTCATCTTTTTCTTCTTCTGTCTCTCTCTTTCTTTATCGTCTCTCCTGTCTTTCCTTTCTTTCGTTGCCTTTTCCTTCTCGCTCTTTCAACAGATAGGAAAACAGAACCCTCACCGACCCCCCCCCCACCCACCCTACTCAAACCCCCACCCCAACCCCTCATAGAACTTGGTTGTTCAAGGTTCCACAATCCACGCAAGACGCCACCCCCCTCACCCCATCCCTTCCCTTCCTATCCCCCCCTCCCTCCACCCCCCTCTGCCCGTCCCATCCCTTCCCTTCCCTTTCCCCCCTTCACTCCCCCCTTCCCCCCTCCAGAAACCACCGCCTTGACGCCTTCTCGAACGCACAAATTTCCCCCTTTAAGATAAACTTACGGCTGATGGGACCGACAGCCGCATTATATATGTGACAGGGCAGGTCTGTGGGAGCCGTCTTTTGCTGTCTAACTCCCTCCCTCCCCCCCTTCCCCCCTCCCCCCCCCCCCCCCCCCCCCCCCCCCCCCCCCCCCCCCCCCCCCCCCCCCCCCCCCCCCCCCCCCCCCCCCCCCC
>BOPN01000483.1:0-10000 GCA_017312705.2 Penaeus japonicus
AGAGAGAGAGAGAGAGAGAGAGAGAGAGAGAGAGAGAGAGAGAGAGAGAGAGAGAGATAGAGAGGGAGAGCGAGAGAGAGAGAGAAAAGGGGGGGGGGGGAGAAACGTCGAAGGCGAAAGAAAGAAAGAGATGAAACGAGGAATAAAGGGAAAAATTAATAAACAATATCAAATATTATGTTTCACACGAAAACCATTGAAAAGAAGAAACAAGGGAAAATGTTGATAAACCAGTAAAAAAAACAACCTACGATAAAAGTAGTGTGGAAAAAATAAGGAATAAAATGGAAAGTATGTTTTAAAATAATAATAAAATAAAATGAAAATAAAAAATAAAAAGATATTGAATACAGTAAAAAAAAAAATGAGAATAGAAAGGATACGAATCAAGAAAAAGAATAATTATAGAAAAAAAAAATACAGATTAAACAAACAATAAAAACAATACAAAAAGTGTACAGGGAACATAAGTATAAAGTGCAACACTAGGCTAGGTACATATAAAACATTTATGACAATCTAAGCTATGTAAAGATATGACAATAACATAATGACAATTATGACAAAAAATATTACCATTAACTTTTCTATCCGTAGTGATGAATTGTTTAAATCTTCATTTAATGTTTATACCAAAGTGGATGATAAAACCTACACTCGAAATAAAGATAAAAAATATTTTTCGACCCACATTTATCATCACGATCCCTCGAGTCCTGATCGTCAATCGACGTTTCTCCCTCTCTCCCTCTCTTTCTCTCTCCCTCTCTTTATCTCTCCCTCTCTCTCTCTCTCTCTCTCTCTCTCTCTCTCTCTCTCTCTCTCTCTCTCTCTCTCTCTCTCTCTCTCCCTCTCTCTCTCTCTCTCTCTCTCTCTCTCTCTCCCTCTCCCTCTCCCTCTCCCTCCCTCCCTCGCTCCCTCTCTTTCTCTCTCCCTCTCTTTATCTCTCCCTCTCTCCCCCTATCACTCTCTTTTCTCTCTCTCTCTCTCTCTCTCTCTCTCTCTCTCTCTCTCTCTCTCTCTCTCTCTCTCTCTCTCTCTCTCTCTCTCTCTCTCTCTCTCTCTCTCTCTCTCTCTCTCTCTCTCTCTCTCTCTCTCTCTCTCTCTCTCTCTCTCTCCCTCTCCCTCTCCCTCCCTCCCTCTCTCCCTCTCCCTCTCCCTCTCCCCCCCCTCTCTCTCTTTTTCTCTCTTTATTCTTTCTCTCTCTCTATCTATCTATCTATCTATCACTCTCTCTCTCTCCCTTCCCCTCTCCTCCTCATCTAAATTATATCATAAGCTAATTGTACAAACTGGTAATTGTTATTGTTACTAACATTATCACAAGACTGTCAATCTAAATTATACGTTCATGTTATCATTTACGTTTCGTTTATGATGTTATAGACTCGTCCAAAGCGATTCCTTTATGAAATATGAATGGATACTGGCTGAACGTCCGTCTCCCTCTTTCTTTCGTTCTTTCTCTCTTTACTTCTTTTTTTCATTTTCATTATTATTTTTTTTCATTTCCATTTTTATTTTTATTTCCATCTCTATCTCTCTCTCTCTCTCTCTCTCTCTCTCTCTCTCTCTCCCTCTCCCTCTCCTTCTCTCCCTCTCCCTCTCCCTCTCCCTCTCCCTCTCCCTCTCCCTCTTCCTCTCCCTCTCCCTCTCCCTCTCCCTTTCTCCCTCTCCCTCTCCCTCTCCCTCTCACCCTCTCTCCCTCTTTCCCAACTATCACATACTTATATTGCTATGTGTTTCATGCATATGAACATGCATGAAACACAGTTTTTTGTACGTTATGCTCAATGCTATACTTAAAACAGAAAAGAGAAATGAATATATAGGACACACGGACGCGTTTGATATCATCTACTCCAAAAACAACCCTCTAGATAAATATCACACAGGCGATAGACTAACTGTCTCTTGTCACGAACATATTCCTCGACCGTGTCCCACGCAAGGCATATATTTGTCTTCGTTTATCGTTCTCTTTATCGGTTCATGTGTGACGTATACTGGTGTATTCTGACCTACTCGATTTACCACGGCGCGCCTGCGTTTTGCGTCTGTGATAGGGTTTATGTGCAGGGAAGTAGCAAAGTTTTTGAAATATATATATTGAAGGAATGTAGAGGATTTGTGATTGACGTTTCAGAGTATGAAACGTTTTCTTTTGGATTTGCTGGTTTATAGAAAACGGCTTATCTCTTTGGCGTAAATTCTTCAGATTAAAAGGGGTCTGTCTATATTTGATAGAATTGCTGGTGGCATTATACCCTTATTTTGCACCATTCGGATTTTTTTTACATAATTAATATATATCATAGACTTTCAAGTATCCAGGAGGCATAGGAAATAGATCTTTGTGAACGGTACTCCATGAAGGTGGAAGGTGTTTGTCGAAGGCTCCAGAATAAGGTATATAACTCGTAGTTAATTAGGGTTCTATTTCCCAAGCAGTGGCGGCCCCCTTTTTAGACGTCTGAAGAGAAGGGTTCCTAAACCTTCTGCCTTATAACCTTATTTCCAGTTAGATGAAAATACCCTAATTCGTACAGCATATCACACTCCAAAACCAAATTTCCCAAACATTCAGTTTTCGCCACGCGTTCCCAGAAAATAGATAAATAAACAAGTTTCATTACCTGCTTCCTTTCAAAGAACCCCACACCATGATACAAAAGAAGGATTCGAATACTTGGACACGAGTCACAGTCACCTCGAAACTCTCCCTTTAATTCCCCAAAAGGAAAAGTCATACTCGCCTTAATGTGAACTGTCTTCGGCTGGAGGAGGTAGCCCTGGACTACTTGATAGCACAGAACCAGGCAGAGCGTCAGCAAGCACAAGCACAGCGTCAGCCAGATGATGCGCCGACACCAGCCACGCGCCCTTGTGTCAGGGTGAGGGAGGAAGGAGAGGATAATGATAAATATGATGTATAGAGAGGGTTTAGAAAGACTTTAAGAAGGAAGAAGGGTAAGTTTGGAAATCAAGGGAGCTTAGAGATAAATAGAGTTGGGAGCGACACACTATGCATGTTTAGTTTTTGGATTTGTAGATAGATAGATAGACAGATAGAGATATGAATAGATAGACAGTGAGTTGGAGAGAGATATAGATAGATAAACAGTTAGAGAGAGAGTTAGATAATTGGATAGTTAGATAGACAGATATCAATATAGGTAGATAGATAAATAAATACAGATTTAGGTAGATGGAAAGATAAATATAGATATAGATAAACAGATACATAAACATAGATGCAGATAGATAGATAGATAGGCATATATATGGATAAACAGATATATCGATATAAATCTAACCTTGCCATTTAGCTATAATACTCAACCAACAATACTCAATAATACTCAACCAACACAGTCCTTTGGAAAGCAAGACACACTATAAAACCATAAAACCATTATCCAAAAGCAACCCTATTATAAAATTCCTCATTATCTTGTACCACACAATACAAGAAAAGGTCACAAGATATTCGAATAAAGAGGAGGATTCCATTACATCTATAAACAAAGTATACAATCCGCTTATAACTATACAACTCACTTATAACAGTTATTGAACCCGTGAGCAGTCCACGAGTCGAAGAAATCCTTCGTTAGGGCGGCATAGGCATCCTCTGAAGCTCCTTTTTTCTCCAAAGCTTGAAAGGACCTGTGGGAATTAATGCCTGTTATTATGTACAAATGGGTACGTACGGGCGTAGGATGTATTATTTTTTTTTCTTTCTTTCTTTCTTTTAATGTCGTAGAGGCATAGTGGCTGGGGAAAAAGTCTCTGTAAATATTTTCGTCTTTCAGTCACGCATATCGGAAAAGTTGAGAGAAAGCAGATTGAGGTGGCTGGGACACGTAGTGAGAAGAAATGGAGATTATGTAGGGAAGAGGGTTAGACGGATGACTGTTGGGAGGAGGAAGAGGGGAAGGCCCAAAAGAAGGTGGGAGGATTGCGTGAAAGAGGACAAGATAGCGAAAGGGGTGACAGAGAGCGATGCATTATGGAGGACGACATGGAGGAGGCGGATCCGTGCCGGCGACCCCGAGTAAATTGGGAAAAGCCAGTAGAAGAAGAAGAAGTCACGTATTTTGGGTAGTTTTTCTTTCTGTCTATGTGTCCCTGGCTCTAGCTCTGACTCTGGCTCTGTCTACTCTCTCTGTCTGTCTGTCTCTCTATCTAGCTATCTATCTAGCTCTATCTATATATCTGTTTATCTATCTATCTCTATCTTTCTCTCTCTATCTCTCTATATCTTTCTCTTTCTATCTCTCTATATCTCTATCTATATCTATCTCTCATAACTGTTTCTCATTATGCAAGCGTGTTAGTGTCAAAAAGGTTTCCGGAACTATAAAAAAAAATCTTAAAATCACATTCCAATTCTAAAATAAATCACAGCTGCCAGTAATTATCCCATGTGAAAATTTACCAAGACTTTCGTGAGATTAATTAGTACCGAAAACTTCAAGGAATTTAGCAAGCATTGCCGGGCGTTTTTTTTTTTGAGAATGTGTGTGTGTGTGTGTGTGTGTGTGTGAGTGAGCGCGCGTGTGTGTGTGTGTGTGTGTGTGTGTGTGTTTGTGTGTGTGTGTGAGAGAGAGAGAGAGAGAGTGAGCGTGTGTGTGTGTGCGTTTGTTTGTTTGTTTGTTTGTTTGTTTGTGTGTGTGTGTGTCTGATACAATAAGCTTACGTGAAATTAAGTCATTACCTTATTCTTCCCAAGAGGCCTATATTTAAATTGTTTACATTTCCAGAGCCTGCATATCGTAACACCCAAATATATTCAAACATCTCCATTGTAAAAAGTATCCCTTTACTCCCGAGGCATAACAAAAAAACAGTGAAATGAAAATCGTAATAAGACTTAAGAGAGATTCTTGTTCTCTCTTGCTCTTTAAAAAATCACAAAATTAAAATAATTAGACACAGATTTTGCCCCTCGACCCCTAGGGCATGCACTGTCCTGTTTTTGTGTTTGTTGTTGTTATTATTATCAGCATCATCATCGTCATTATTTTTTTATTATCATTATTATATTATCATCATTATCTTATCATCATTATTATCTTTATCATTATCAATATTATCATTATTATCAGTATCATTGTTATTATGATTATCACTGTTATCATTATTTTTATTATCATTGTTGTTATTGTTATCATCATTATTATTATTATTATCAATATTATGATCATTATTAATAATATCTTCGTCATCATTATTATAATTATTGATAATATCCTCGTTATCATTATTATAATGATAATTAAACATTATCATTACCATTATCAAAGTAATCAGGTGATGTCAGATAACAAAGTGACGTAACCCTTTTGGAACCAATGTGTAAAAAAATAAATCATCATCATTATTACTACTATTCCCATTATAACAATCATCATAACCACTATCATTAGAATTACCCTTATCATCCTCATTACAAAGATCTCACTCCACATTACCTAATAAAATTCTGGTAGTTTCGATCCCGAGTGTCACTCACGGGGTGGATAGAACGACCCGACATCTTGGAATAGACTTCCTCAAGTGACTAAAGTGTCGTGCAGAAGCCCTTGTCATGGCATATGGTCTAGGAGGTTGCGTGACATTGCTTCGACGAAGAGTAATTTATAGTTGGACTGTCAGAGCTAAGCTAGGTTCGTTTCTCTCCTTTCCCTCTCTTCGGTTTGTTTCGGTTTGTTTCGGTTGTTCGAAGCTTCGTTTGGGGGTTTTGTTGTGGTTCGGATTATTTTTTGTGTGTGGTTTGGATTAGTTTTTGTGTGTGGTTTGGATTAGTTTTGTGTGGTTTGGATTATTTTTTTTGTGGTTTGGATTATTTTTTGTGTGGTTCGGATTTTTTTTTTTTTTTTTGTGGTTTGGATTATGTTTTGTTGTGGTTCGGATTATTTTTTGTGTGGTTTGGATTACTTTTTGTGTGGTTTGGATTATTTTTTGTGTGGTTCGGATTAGTTTTTGTTGTGGTTTGGATTATTTTTTGTTGTGGTTTGGATTAGTTTTTGTTGTGGTTTGGATTATTTTTTTGTGTGGTTTGGATTAGTTTTTGTGTGGTTCGGATTATTTTTTGTTGTGGTTCGGATTAGTTTTTGTTGTGGTTTGGATTATTTTTTGTGTGTTTCGGATTATTTTTTTGTGTGGTTTGGATTAGTTTTTGTGTGGTTCATATTATTTTTTTGTGTGGTTTGGATTAGTTTTTGTTGTGGTTTGGATTATGTTTTGTGTGGTTTGGATTAGTTTTTGTGTGGTTCGGAATATTTTTTTGTGTGGTTTGGATTAGTTTTTGTGTGGTTTGGATTAGTTTTTGTGTGGTTCGGAATATTTTTTTGTGTGGTTTGGATTAGTTTTTGTGTGGTTTGGATTAGTTTTTGTGTGGTTCGGAATATTTTTTTGTGTGGTTTGGATTAGTTTTTGTGTGGTTCGGAATATTTTTTTGTGTGGTTTGGATTAGTTTTTGTGTGGTTTGGATTAGTTTTTGTTGTGGTTTGGATTATGTTTTGTGTGGTTTGGATTATTTTTTGTGTGGTTCGGATTATTTTTTGCTTGGTTCAGATGTTGGTTTCTTGGAAAAAGAATGGAAGTACAGGTTGGAGAGTTGTAATTGTTTTATTAATACTCGTTTTTTTTCGTAAAATGTGTAATTTTTTTGAGAGAACGAAGGATATCGCTTTTCTCATGAAGACCATTATTGTTTTCAGTATTCTGCCTGTTTGGTTTGGCTTCTTTTATAATCATCAACACAATCTAGATGGCTGAATTAATGGTCTCCTCTTTTTATAGTGAATGAGGACGGGTAACTTAATTAACAAGTAAGGTGAAATCATGGCCAGCTGTTACGGAGATCAATTTTTTTTTTTTTTTTTTTAAGTTTGGTTTTCTGTTCTTTATCCTTTCATCATTAAGGCATGGAAATCTTGAAATGAAACTGACGTTTTTTAATTAGTAATAATCTATATAATTTTTTTTTAACGAAGGGTTTCTACCGGTTCTTACTCAGAGCTGGGACTGATCTTATATTATTAAGAAAGTCTTTATTGTTTGCCCATTTCAATTTTCCCATTTCGATCTTGCATTCATGTTCAACGCCTTCAGTATTTCGCAATCGCGTAGACTAGAGACTTTTTTTTCTTCTCTTTTATTTTTCCTCACCCTTATTTTCAAAAATCATACACAAAAAGATACCAACTGAAAACCGAATACTTTAATGCTGTGAATAAAACGCAACCCGTCCCATCCTGACCGAATCCTCAACTCCTAGTCAAAGTGTCCTCAAAGACGGCGTCGGAGGTCCGTGATTGTGCACTTAAGTAACAGGTCTTACACTTGTCTCATGGTGTAGTCACTGATCTGACACATGCTCCCGTTAGCTATCCCCATGATCAGGCTTGGTGTTGTCAAAAGCATCAATACGCTATTCCAAGGCACAGGATAAAGTCCAAGTCTCGATGGCTTAGAGCAAGATATGGTAATATTAGGGTTTTGAAGACACGTATTTTTGGTCCCTTCTGCACAGGTCAAGTGATTTCATGGCTCGTGTTTTCAGGTCAATCCAAGGTATGTTGAGCTTATTGTGACTGGTGGGTTCTTTCAGCAACCCCCCCCAAAAAAAAAAAAAAAAAAAAAAAGCAGTTTTTCAAACGCTTCGGTGTCTTAAGAATTACAACCAAGAAGATTTTTGTAATTCATTACTAGACGAGGCCNCTGATTTCACTGTAGGCTTATTAATTCGTGTCAAAAGAAGAAGAATAGACAGTGTATATACAGTACATTGTGCATTTAAAAGTTAAATAACAGGCCTGAAGTAATATATATAGATGGAGGTAAGATGGAAGACTTTGAAAAGAAGTGTTTTCATTTCAAAATGTCAACTTTGAATTTGTCCTTTTTCTTCAAATTTGCCTTTTATATATTCGTTTGTTGTATACTCGCTTCGGCAAGACTAAAAAGCTCCGTCAGGAATAAAATGCATTTTAATTTAGGTAAGGATAATTTACCCCACGTAGCCTAACACCCCAATAAGTTTATAATATGTGATTTCCAGCAACCCCCCCAAAAAAAAAAAAAAAAAAAAATCTCCCTAGAGAGACTTTTCGTGAAAAAAAAAATATATAGAAATGCGTTTGTTTGTTTTTTTACAATCTTTCTCCCATCCCTGAGAAAAACATAAAAAATAGGGGAAAGAACACTTTCTCTTGATCACCGTCTTTTGATACGACCAGAATGATTATAGATCTTTTTCTTTCTTTTCTGAACTTTTTAATTTCACTTTTTTTCCTCTTTTCGGGTACCTCTTAGAAAATGCGCAATATAAAAAACTGAAGGAATCATGAAAGATGTAATCGTCTTTATGATCTTAAAAAAAGGTGTGTATATTGTATATACGTCACCCTCCCCCCCATTTCCCGCCAAAAAAACAAAACAGTAGGGGTTTCTAAAGCTTATGGGAGAAAGTTTATGTAAAAAAAAAATGCATGAATATAGAAGGAACACACTATCTTGTTTCTTCCATACATTAGATTATGGTGTGTCATTTGTGTATTACTAAGTTTTGACATCAAGCGAAAATCTTTCTCTCTCTCTCTCTCTCTCTCTCTCTCTCTCTCTCTCTCTCTCTTCCTCTCTCTCTCTCTCTCTCTCTCTCTCTCTCTCTCTCTCTCTCTCTCTCTCTCTCTCTCTCTCTCTCTCTCTATCTATCTATCTCTCTCTCTCTCTTTCTGACTCTTTCTCTCATTCTCAATCTCTCTCTCTATCTATCTATCTATATATCTATCTCTCTCCCAATCTCCCACTCGTCCCCCTTCTCTCTCTATCACTCTTTCTCCCTCCCTATCCCCCACTCATCCGCCCTCTCTCTCTCTCTCTCTCTCTCTCTCTCTCTCGGCTTGTATGTATGTGTATATATGTGTTCGTATGTCTTTCTCCCTCCCTATCCCCCACTCGTTTCTCTCCAACCCCCCCCTCTCTCTCTCTCTCTCTCTCTCTCTCTCTCTCTCTCTCTCTCTCTCTCTCTCTCTCTCTCTCTCTCTCTCTCTCTCTCTCTCTCTCTCTCTCTCTCTCTCTCTCTCTTTCTCCCTCCCTATCCCCCACTCGTTTCTCCAACCCTCACTCTCTCTCTCTCTCTCTCTCTCTCTCTCTCTCTCTCTCTCTCTCTCTCTCTCTCTCTCTCTCTCTCTCTCTCTCTCTCTCTCTCTAGGCTTGTATGTATGTGCATATATGTGTTCGTATGCATTTTATTGCAATATATAGTAATACTTATTCCCTACAGGCCATCACTATTAATTGTTGAAATTGCAGGCTGAACTCGCAATGAACACACAAAACCCTTCGTACAGACACACTTACTCACAGATAACAATAAAACGCAGGTGTGTGAGTGTGTGTGTGGGGGTGCGTACAAAATGAAGAGACATACACAGCTGTGTTTATATGTAATTATGTATGTATATATATATATATATATATGTGTGTGTGTGTGTGTGTGTGTGTGTGTGTGTCTGTGTGTGTGTGTGTGTGTGTGTGTGTGTGTGTGTGTGTGTCTATATATAATTACATAGAAATGCAGCTGTGCATATATGTTTTCACGTAAGAATCTATCTGTTTATATTTCTTTATATTTGTACATACATATATTTATATGTGTGTGTGTGTGTGTGTGTGTGTACATACACATGTGTGTGTGTGTGTGTGTGTGTGTGTGTGTGTGTGTGTGTGTGTGTGTGTGTATGTATATATATATATATATATGTGTGTGTGTGTGTGTGTGTGTGTGTGTGTGTGTGTGTGTGTGTGTGTGTGTGTGTGGATAAACATACGCACCCTGTAGAGTGTTTTGCGTTTGAGCTACTGAATAGTATATGCTATGTAAGCAGTCATATGATTAAATACAATGCCATCCTTTCTCTCGTGACGATGAAACTGCTACACACAAAACAGAAAACGTTTATATATACAACATGCATTGCATAATCAT
>BOPN01000483.1:17500-27500 GCA_017312705.2 Penaeus japonicus
AGAACTTCATCAGCGAAAAGTGGATCCCGGAGGAAGTCTACGTACGCAGCACAGACGTCGACCGCACGCTGATGTCCGCAGCTTGCAACTTGGCTGCGTTCTATTATCCCGAGAAAACGGCTCGCTTTGAAAATGACTTGCCCTGGCTTCCGACACCCATTCACACAGCTCCGCTCTCTCAGGATTTGGTACGGTGGAGGAGAGTTGTATTGCGTATTATTCTCTTGAGCTGCTGGATATTTTGGGTTGTTTTGGTCCTGCTCTCTGGTTATTCCTTTTACTACAGAGGTCTTGGTATTATCTGGATGGTGACATTTTGATATACAGGCTTTTAATTTTTGATGTTTTTATATATATCTCAGCAAATGGCACATTAGCTTTTGCTGTCTTCTGTGGTACAGATTTGATCTAAGTAAAGTGTATTTGTTTATGCTATATATTTGTCTTATCAATCAATAGAAAATAAACACAGAATATAATCAGATATGATATAATGGTAAATCTCTCTCTCTCTCTTTGTCTCTCTCTCTTTCCCTCTCAGAATAAGAAAATTATGAACAATATTTTTCAGTTATTAAATGTCGACAAGAGTTGTCCCAGAATCAAGAGAGAGTTGGTGCGTCAAGAGGAATTGCCAGTGGTGAAGAACGTTACTCAGGAGAGCCAAGAACTCTTCCAGTTCCTAACAGAGAACTCTGGCCAGAACGTAACGACCATTTTAGACGTAGATTATTTATACGACACTTTGCGGATAGAGGTGAGTGACCCCCACTACAGCCAGGCGTTTACAGCTTCTCTCTGCCTGTAATTTACTCTTCCTGAAATATGCCTTTGTAATTATTGATGTGTTTCCTCTTCTTATTTATGGGATGCAGAAGGGGAGTCAGTAGATTTCGTTCACATACCATTATTTAGGATTGTCAATTGCTTTAGGAGTGATTTAATTGGTAATGGAAAGTATAGCAGGAGACATCCAGATTTAGAGAGGGGTGAGACAGAGATTGTAATTGTAGCAAAGTAAAGGATAGCCAACTTTCAGATTTTTTTAAGATATGTGTAAGTAAGAAGATATACTTACAGGAAGAAGGAAGAAATGACTAGGACCAGTACCCTCTAATTTATTCCTTTTTTCCTATAGAATATGTTACTAAAGTTTAGAATGCAAGAATGTTTTTAAAAATCCTATGGCTCTCCTTTAAAAAAAAAAAGTTTTAGATGTAGTATCTATCTACTTCAAAATGTTTTTGAATTTAGTTGAGGTTGGGTGATGCAGAAACATAACTTGGCTCATGTGTAAAAATAAGCCAGATTTTCAAGACAAATGCTTTGATCTCTATCAAATATTTTCAGGCACTTTATAACCTCACACTACCTGATTGGACCCATGATGTCCTGCAAGCCATGAAGGAGCTCTCTGACTTCAGCTTTGAGATTGTAGCTCTGTCTGAGGAGCTGAAGCGACTGAGAGCAGGTGAGATAATGGGGCTTCAAGACAAAGGCTGAAATATTGCAGTTCAGATTATTTAGTGTGTGTGTGTTTATGTGTGTGTTTGTTTGCGTGTGTGTGTGTGTGTGTGTATGTGTATGTGTATGTGTGTGTGTATGCACTTGATCATATGCACATGAAAATACAAAATATATCAACCATCTGTGTTATTAATGTGTGTGTATATGTACGTTTTCTTTTATTTACCAATATAGAAAGACATATGCTTGTGTAAGTTTATAAATTTTCTTCCTATTTTGAATCAAATATAACTCAAATTCTAGGTCCCATAATTGGGGAAATGGGGAAGAACATGCGTGAGAAGGTCGCAGGCAACACCCCACAGCAGAAGATGTTTATGTACTCGGCCCACGACACAACCCTAGCGCAGCTGCTGCTCGGCCTGGGCGTGTTCAACAACGTAGCTCCTCCTTATGCCACCACATTCATTATTGAATTGCACAAACATAACGAGAATGAACACTATGTCAAGGTATTGTTATAAAATGTATTTTTTGTTTTCTATTTTTTTTTCTCACCATCATCATCATCATCATAGGACCATGTTTGGAAGTTACAAACTTATCTGTAAATGTGCAAATTCAAAATTGAAATTGAGCAGTGGTAATCAATAAAGTACTTTGTGAATTAATGATGAATTCAGAATATTGTACTTCCAGTGAAAGCATCCAACACATTTCTCACATAGACTTGTATAGTAAAATCCTTATATAAAGTTAATTCTATTGATAATTTGACATATATCATAAATATATGTATGTTTTTTTTCTCTCTCTCCCTCTCTAATCTAGATGTTCCTACGAAACGACACCAAAATAATTGACCCACCCTATGAGCTCTTCCTGCCCGGCTGTTCTAAGCTGTGCACCCTGGAGGAGTGGCTAAGCATCACAAGTCAGGTCGTACCGGAGGACTGGGCAACCGAGTGCAATGCTGATGAGGACGGGGCCGAAATGGCAACCGAGACGTTAGTCGGTAGGTGTGCCACCTGTTCAATTTCCGCGTCAGGCATAAGGAGTGTAGATGGGAGTGGTTGGTTGACACCTGTGACAGATACAGTTGCTTTGTGTGTAGCAGATTGTATTTCATGACATAAGATATGTGCACATTTTGGCATGAAGTCTTCAGTATTTTTTCTTCTTCTGCGGTTTCTTCTGCTTTGTCCACTCCTGAGTATAATTTAGATTCCTAATGGAAAAAAAGTGCAACGTAGCAGGTATCTCTACAGAAAGCACATTTACAATTATAAATCTGGTTGATAAGCAGAGGAGTAAATGACATATTGTTTATAGGTATTGTTTGCATTTCTTTTGCTTTTTGTTTTTTCTTTTTGTTATTATCATTATTAACAATAGTTTTTATTATTAGGATTGTTAGAGTTAGTATTAGTATTTTTAATTAACCCATTGCTTAAGGGTGTCATGACATGCATGATGTAGGAGCTTTGGCCTGATGTCGAGTGTACATGGCGTTTGGGGATTTTGGATCAAGGTGCTCTTTTATTGTGCTATGGCTAAGGAATGAGTGATGATGACAGTTGCAGTCATAATTGCTTTAATTACTGTAATATTAAGCAAATCTAAAATCCAAAACCTAGATGGCACCACTTTCTTCTAGCACCAGCAGGAGAGAGAACCTTGAATGGCACACATCCATGGTCTTTAGCAAGCACTATCTTTATAGAGAGGTGGCACACAGCGAGTCACTGACCTCTTGCTCTAAAGTACAGCTGATGAAGGATGTGCAGGCAGAACGAGAAGAGGAAGGTGACTCAAACCATACCCTAAATGTCTAAAATGTGCTCCTGTGCCAATAGGGATGCCTTTTACTGTGGCACTCACAGTCATCACACTGAGAATTTAAAAAGTGATAAGCTGATATGGATCATATGCTACAATTTTAGTCAACTACAGCATTGATAGAGCCTGACATATAGCACATATAAGTCTCTAAACACAGTAAAACACGCAAAAAGTAAAACACAAAATTGGGTCTTGTTTTACAATGAGTGACTGAAAGAGAGTGGGATATGTCAAGGTATATTGTATGAAGCTGCCTCGCTCGGAAGTAAAACCCTTCCTGGAGATTGGACATGCAGATCTATCCCCCGTCCGCAATGGGTTAATATCAACTATTATTATTATTATTAACTATTGTCAGTACTAGTATTAGTATTATTATGAACTCCAATTCCCTTCAGAAATGACGGAAGAGAATCAGCTTCTGTATTCTCCAGTATTTGTATGATGATATATCTTATATGAAAATAATCTTTGTGTCTATTATGCTTATTTTCTTTGTCTCATAGGTTAGCCCATTGTGGATGTGGATAGATTTGCTTGATTGGTCCCTGGGGATGCTGCGTGGCATTCGAGTTAGGTGTGCTTTTCAGAGCAAGTGAATCTCACCCAGCATATCATCACGGCTTTTCACGTTCTCTTTCATTCACTCAATATAATACTAGAGACGTATTTGTTTACATAACTTTTTATGTTTTACTATCTTGTGAGACTTGTATGTGCCATCTGACAGTGTTTATCAATGTTATAGTAGACTAGAATTGTAGTATAGAGTCCATATCAGTTCATTATGAAGAAGACCTGTGATTACGACTGCATTATGATGTTGTGAGTGCAACATCATAAAGCAGTTATACTGGCACAGTTTCAAATAGCAGACGATGCCATTGTCTAGATTATCTTCCTCTTCTCCATCTGCCTACATACCCCACATCATAGGTACTTTAGAGCCAGAGGTTGCCATCTTGCTGTGTCATCGATCTCTGAAGATAGTGCCTGGTAGAGACTGCGGTAGGGCACCTTTCAAGGCTTTCTTCGCTGCTGTTACTAGGAGATAATTTTGCTATCTATCGAATTTTAGGCGAAACCTATTTTGATGAATATTTCAAATTAAGATAGCAATTGCCATCATAAGTCACTATTATTCATAGTGTAATAGAGAAATTCAGCAATCCACCATTCTCCCTCATCATAGTCAAATATGCCTTGATGACTTATGGCACCTAGGTGTCACCATCCGTATCCAGGCCGAAAACTTTTTTGACATGTACGTGGTGCCACCTGTCCGCAATGGATTGAGGAAAATAAGTTCTTACAGGAAGTGGATGTAGAATGAGGTTTCTTTAGGGGAACAAATTGGACTTTATGCTAACAATAGGAGAGTCATACCCCCATAGATGATACAAAGAAAATATGGGAGTTTGAGATTTATGGTAACTGTGAGCACAAAATTCTGTGTCGGAACATTTTGTGAATTTGAAGAAAGGTGAGAAGGGATAAACCAAGATGACTGCTGTGTGGCTTACTTACATTGGTCAGCAACACACTGAGTTATATATATATATGTATATATATATGTATATATATATATATATATATATATATATATATATATATATATATATATATATATATATATACATTTTGTGAATTTGAAGAAAGGTGAGAAGGGATAAACCAAGATGACTGCTGTGTGGCTTACTTACATTGGTCAGCAACACATAGGTTATATATATATATATATATATATATATATATATATATATATATATATATATATATATATATATATATATATATATATATATATATATATATATATATATATATATATATATATATATATATATATATATATATATATATATATATATATATTATATGTACATACATACATATATATATATATATATATATATATATATATATATATATATATATATATATATATATATATATATATATATATATATACATATACATATACATGTGCATATATTTTTAGGCATACATATAATAGAGATATACTTAAAACCATTTCTTTAACTGAAACAAAAAGAAAAAGATTTTCAGTATTGATAGTTCCTAATTTATTTCCCCCCGGCTCGCGTGGGTGACCATCACATGCCGGATTTCACCAACAGTGCCAACCGTCCCTAAGGAGTTTTAGCAGGAACAATGACGTGCGTTTTCTCAGTTTATGAAACTTCTCCTGTCACAAAAAAAAAAAAACTGAATGGAAATCCCTCTCCCGCTCTGTATTGAACATGTTGGAAAGTTTTTGTATAACCGGTTCAACCCTTCGTTTTCTTACTGAATAAATGCCCTAGAAAATCAGACTACCCAAGATCTAATATGATTCTATGCTTATCTTCTCTGTCCTCATTGAATGAAGGGCTTGCAAAAGCTCAGATGTATCGCTTACTTTCTCTCTTGTTCATTTTTCTGTCCGAATGTATTTCTCATTCGTGCCCTTGGTAAGCTTGCTTCATGTGGCCCTGATTAGTGTGGGTATAAGGTACCTCGGAAGATTTGCATAGTAATTGCCTTTTTGTGCCAGTGTTGTTTTACAGGTGTTTTGTTGTTTTTTCCCTTTAATTTTGATAATCACTTGGTGAAAAGTTGTCTAACCACACATTCATCCTAAAAGAATCCAAAGGAAGTTTGAACCCCTTAATGCAGGATAACATGTTCACGTCATGGCTCGGCTGGTCTTCCCACCAGGCGGCATGAGCGCCTCATCATGGCTTTGTCTTATTATCATCTTGTTGGGCGACTGGGAACATAGCAGCTGGCTACTGCCTCAGCATTCAAATAGCCCATGGCTTTAGGCCTGCACATATCGAAATACACTTGTGAAATGCCCAGGCGCAGCCAAAAGTGCCTCGTCATTGATTGGTTAAATCTTATTTTACCTCTTGACTGTTCTTGCTCTCCTTCCATGACTGCAGTTATATGTTGACACTTTAGGACAACTCTCTCAAAAATCATATTTGTTAGGTGAAGCAAGATGCTCAAATAATTTTTAGACAGATCTTTATGCTCATACAATAACAGAAAGAACAGGGAGACTGGCTTGAGTTTACAGAAGCTGCCCAGCCCTACCATCTAGAATCGTTTAGGGCAGCTTAAGCTAATGCAAAGTAAAGGCATAGAAAAAGGACTTTTTATTGCTATTTGCAAGAACTGATACATCTGGCACCTCTTCCAGTGTAGTCTCTCTCACCAGCACTGTTCGAATTGCTGAATGTAAGAAGAAGAAGAAGAAGAAGAAAGCAAGCAAAGTCAAGAGCTGAATCTCTAATTCTGTGACACTAAAATGATTGAAGGGTAAACTATACTGCCTAATCATCTATTAAAATCTTATGACATTTCCAAGCCTTACCAAGAGGGATTGAGAGTTATAATCCTTTAGTCTGTTGGAGAGCTTATCTGCTAAGTAATGGAACTACTCATGGAATTGTCACGAAGAATAAATGACAACTAGAAACTGTTCTCAGGAGTCGGAAAAGCGGATCATAATAATGCCAGTGTAAATTGTGATTTTTTGTGTAATTATTAGTATAGTAATTTTTTTGTGTAATAAGTACAAATAATAAATTTTGATATCTTAACCCATTCATGCCAGGGGCATTCCAGCCTTGCAAGTTGCAATGCCGGGGCTCTCGAACGCATAGGCCTAAATCAATTAAATGATCGACGCCATATGACGGCACCCTGCGAACGGGCCTTGAATGCGCGGTACCCGTGGTGTACCACCTGTCCAGAGAGGGTTAAAGAGAAGCAAGCATTTGTTCTCTGCTCTGGAGGTCCAGAATAATGGATATCAAGAGATTTATATCTCAATAGTCTCTGCTTGCATAGATTTGATCAATATATCATTAGGTTTGAGAAATCACCAGGTCTAAAAAAGATGTTAAAATGGTCAGAATTTGGTGACTGATTAAGATATTTGTAAAATTTGTTATAATTGTGTTAGAGAAACTAAACATCATAGACTTTTAGTCATTACTGATCCACCATGAGTAGTGTGCATTAACACCTCATTATCAGCTAAATTAAAACTAAATTGAAATTATATGCATGGTTGTGTGTTTACTAACAGAGGCTAACCAAACTATTTATGCTGATATTTGAAATGTTTGAAAACAAAACAATAGAATAAATTAAAGGGATCATTGTCATGAAGCATAAGAATATTCATGTTTTACTGAATGAAACTCATTCACACCCATGCACACTCACACACAAACACACACACACACATACACATACACATATATATATACACAAATATAAATACAATTACATATGCACTCCTTTGTGTGTGTTTATATAACATGTTTTAAGATTGTTCATGCTCCTTCCTCCTTGCAGCGATCTCCGTAGCTGTCTTCCTGGCCATTGTTCTTCTCCTCGTGCTCATCTACAACTACTGCCAGTGGAGACAATCAAAGCATTTTAACTACCAAGCCGTCCCCAACAACCTTAGGTAGTACCTGCCTCCTGCGAGAAAGAGAACCCGAGGCTTGTCCGCGCGGAGGGGATGGCAGCCGCGAGGTGGAATTCTGTCTTCTGTCGCCAGAGTCTCTTGCGCGCGATTGAATGGGATCGCGCAGGAAGGACCATGTGGAAATTTTAACTCGTATGCTTGATTTTGACTCGCGTTATTCTCAAAGTCCACAGAGTGAGGTGATTTGCTTCAGTGAAGTTTGTGTGTTTTCATATCCCAGAATGAAAAGTTTGTGAACATTACTGGAACATTTCATTAATTTTTAAGTCATTTTAGAATTGTCGCAAGATTATATATTTCTATATACACGATGAATTGACTAAGATTTTATGGTAGGTAAACCTCTGTGCCTCTTTTATTTAGTCTGCAAAATGTAGCTGCAAATATTTTTATAAAATGGATTTTTTTCTTCTCCTTGTTAATGATGTATATTTACATCAAGGATATGATACAGTATTTCCAAATGCTGAATGACTATATTAAGTAAGCATGTATGGCGTTAACTTTTTAAACTTTCATATTTGAAATTGTTTAATTTATTTTTATGCGTGTCTGTTATAGATGATTCATGTTCTTTTATCCATTCAAGGGCAGAATAAGTCAATTTAGAGTGCCATTGTATCGATATGATAAATCAGTGTAGATGAGTAATATTTTCCATTACAGTGTATAGATTCCATTTATGTTTTCTCCTCGGCATTCAAGTCTTTCGGGACTACAGTGTTGTTTCCAGTGATCAAATACAGTGCCAGTGATTACTGCCAGTGACTCTCTCTCCCTCTCCCTTTCCCCTCTCTCTCTCTCTGTGCCTCTCTTTCTCTCTTTGCTTCTCTCTCTCTCTGTGCCTCTCTTTCTCTTTCTGTGCTTCTCTTTCTCTCTTTGTTTCTCTCTTTCTCTCTTTGTTTCTCTCTTTGTTTCTCTCTCTCTCTCTCTCTCTCTCTCTCTCTCTCTCTCTCTCTCTCTCTCTCTCTCTCTCTCTCTCTCTCTCTCTCTCTCTCTCTCTTTCTCTCTTTGCTTCTCTCTCTCTCTAATTCTGTATCAAGACTGATTCTTATTATTATTTGTCTCCAAAATCATAATTATGACTTATACACTAAGTCTCGCAATCACTGTGGAAGTTAGATTTTGAGAAAAGGTTTAACAGATACGATTTTTCAACTATGCAATTTAATTTTTTTTGTTTTGCGAGTGCATGCATCATAATTCTATTCTCTTTTTGGATCATATTTGGATCATACAGTATAGAGTTGTGTGCCTCGGAGTAATTTGAAGTTCTGAGGAAAGGTTTACATCTGCACTTAATCCTTTCAATTTGTATTAATTTTGATAGAAATAGAGATTTATTGATTCTTTAAAGTGTGACTATTATATGCAAATAAGTCCTTTCCTCAGACAGTGAAAGTGTCTTAACAGATAACATTAAAATTTCAGTGCCGGAGTAATTTTAGGCTTAAACATCAAAAGGTTGTGAACAAGAAAAGTGTGATTTAATCAAACCCTAGTGTCTAAGACAAAGTTTCGTTATGTTTTTGTAAAAAAAAAAGACAAAAAAAGTTATCAACGAAACTTTATTTTCTTTCTCTTATTGTCATCATCATTATTATTACTTAAGGAAAACATTTTACCGACAGCAAAGTCAATGTTAAGAATCTCTTGCCACTTTCCCCTCTTTTTTGTTCTGTAATATGCACCAAGAGTAGTAATACTTCTTTCCCGTTATTCGACGACGGTATTCTTGATCAGTGAGTGTTCAGGTAATAGTTAAGTTTATAGTGCAACAGTAATGCCAGATTACAAAGCCAAAAAGCAATATTTCTTTGATAGTGCCATAGACAATCATGAACTACAGTGATATGTAGAAGTTTGTCTCTTGATGTGTTTTCAAATTTTATGCTCTGTCTTTTGATTGATTTTCGTTGCAAGTAGATCGTGTTGGCACTCTTTGGAATGTTGTTGTTATTATGATTGTATTTTTTATTTTTTTTTAATAATTATTGCGATTATTATATTTTTATTATTGATATGATGATTATTATTATGTGTTTATTATTATTATGAACATCATTATCATTATTATGATTATTACTACAACTACTACTACTGCTACTACCACTACTAATGATAATAATAATAATGATAATACTGTTACTACAACTACTACTTCTATTACTGTTACTATTA
>BOPN01000483.1:35000-37500 GCA_017312705.2 Penaeus japonicus
TGTTTCTTCATTATCAAACTACCTGTTGAGAATAGATAGATATCCAGCAATGCAGATCATCCATTACCTGCATTTTAAAACCACAGCTCTATTTGAAGGAGACAATGTCAAGGTTTTAGGGAATCCCAGTTGAACTGAATACAATTAATTCTCTCAAGGTTAACAGTATTAGATTCTCCTGGAACGGTAATCAGATACTTTTGAAAAAAAAAAAAAAAAAAAAAAAAGGAAAATACTATGCAGTTGAACTATTTAAAAATGTTCATCTGATTTACTGGCATTATCATTAGCCTACCCGTACGATCATCACAATATATATATATATATATATATATATATATATATATATATATATATATATATATATATATATATAGCCTTCTAGCAGCCACACAAACAATAGCGGTGCATAACTCTTCTTTTGTTATTTAGCTAACTAAAGAGTGTCGAGTACTTAAAAAAAACACGTATTTGGTTGCTGTTAATCTATTTCAATCCTCTCTTCAATTCAATGCCTTATCAATTTAATAAAGGATTTAAAATAAACTCAAACGTTGATATTCATTTCCGAAACGTTTTTATAATAACATGTCGAAACTTGTTTTTACTCTGTATGGATTTCTATCAAGGATCAATCTCATACACACGTATATATGTACTCGTATGAACAGGGTGGAACTTGCAGTATGCAAATGAGAGGCGCAGGAGATGAGGTGTTGAAGTGACTCGACGAAATAGGCTATTTGAGATGACCGATGTGTTGGAGGGTGAACGTGACACAGCACTGAAGGAATGGGGGGGAGGGCTGGTTATAATGAATAATCCTTATATATATATATAATATATATATATATATATATATATATATATATATATATATATATGTATATATATATATATATATATATATATATATATATATATATATATATATATGTGTGTGTGTGTGTGTGTGTGTGTGTGTGTGTGTGTATATTCATTCACACACACACACACACACACACACACACACACACACACACACACATATATATATATATATATATATATATATATATATATATCGCGGTTCATCTTCCTATTCCTATTACGGCTGTTGTATGTCTACACACGTATCTACATCGTATCTACAATATCCACACACGTGACTGCGACTGCACAGGTATTCATAAAGGAACATCAAACACTCCCAAGAAAATCCTTTTGTCCTTCCGTATTGACAGGTTCTTCGAATATTTCTTTCCTAGAGTGACCAGGCGCGGGGTTCCCCAACCAAGGAGACACAAAAAAAACATCAAACATCTTTAGAAATCACGTCCCTTTTAAACGAAATTCTTTTCTCTCTCTCCAGCACTCGTTTCCAAGCACTCGCACCAAGCACATCCGTGAGATCTTCAAGACTTCTTATCCCTTTGGTGTGTGTTCTTGCTTTCGTGTGAGTTGTCTATGTTGCTTCTTGTTAGTTCTTATTGCGGGTACTTCGAAGTTATTTATCTATTTATCTATCTGTATATTTAGTTACTTAGTTTGTTGTTTTGTGTAAGCTTTCGCCATGTTTGAGGGGTTTTTTTCCTGGGTTTGTTGTAAAGTTAGCTAGAAAAGGGAAAATGAAAGATTTTTTTTCTTAGAGCAATGTACTGTGCTTTTAACATTTTCCTTTGCAAAATATTAGATAAGGACTTAAGATTAAAACAGTAAGATGTGATTTAATAAGGCTCAATAGTTTAGGAAGACTACCTGAGGTTATCAATATGTGTGTGTGTGTGTGTGTGTATGTGTGTGTGTGTGTGTGTGTGTAGAGAGAGAGAGGGGGAGGGGAGACAGACAGAGAGAGATATCAATAGAGAGAGATATAAAAAGATAGAGAGAGAGAGAGAGAGAGAACGGGAGGGAGGGAGAGATTTTAACTTAATCAGATCCTTTGAACATGTATGTGTGTGTGTGTGTGTGTGCGCGCGTGTGCGTGTGTGTGTTTATGTGTACTTATATGCTTACATTCATGCAGTTTATTTACAAAGAATCTTCTTTCTCGGTCGAAGCAAGGCGGCAGAAATGGCAAGAATCTCCTTCGTGTTCGGGCTGCTCGTGGTGGCCTTCCTGGCGGCGGCAGAGGCCAGATCGCCCATCCCAGGTGCGTTGGAATACACACACACACAAACAAACACACACACACATACACACGCACACGATCACGATCACGATCACGATCACAATCACACACACACGCACACACACACACATATACACATACACACACACACGATCACAATCACACACACACACTCGCACGCACGCACATACACACACACACACACACACACACACACACACACACACACATACACACACGATCACAATCACCCCCCCCCACACACACACACACACATAAAACCATCTCCCCCCCACCCCACTCTACACGACCACACATACACCAACACACACACACCAACACACACAAACATACACACATACACAGAATCACAACCCACCCCCACCCCAC
>BOPN01000483.1:42500-47500 GCA_017312705.2 Penaeus japonicus
TTTGAGGTTCGTCTATGATATTATGATTATTCTTTTCTGCTTATCAGGTATTACAGAGCACCAGATTATTATGGTTTAATATGGAGTAAAAAAGAAAAAAAAATCCTAACAAAGTCAATTATTTATTTGAAATCCACTTAGTGACTGGTAGTGACTGGCATATTTGTGGTAAATATTTGCCACCTTGCCTGGACTCTTGTCATACTAGAACATACTAAGGTGAAGATTTTGCTCTTTAATTGGGGAATTTGGGAGATTATTAGAGGTAGATCCCCTTTTGATATTAGATATGGGTCCGTTATATCCTGAAATTATAATGATACATTTTTTTTGTGGAGGTATTTTTGTTACTACCCCATAAAGTCCTTTGGTAGCTATACTTCATATGCCCCCCAGCTATCCAGCCAATATCGTATATGTAATCAACCATCACTGACTGAATGTACATGTACTTGGCAGTGCACATCAGAAGCAGTCTGTAATGATCAATATTGTTAGTATCATCACATACATATTCGTAAGATTTTACAAAGCCATTCTGATGAGCCTCTCCGAGCGTTCCTTAGAACTGTTTGCTGCCTTTCATTAGAGGATATATATATATATATATATATATATATATATATATATATATATATATATATATATATATATATATATATATATATATACATACATACAGGCACAGTCCTGGTGTGGCAAGTGTGTTTCCACACTTCTTCATCTTTTCATTTTGCAGTTTATGTTATATATATACTTTTTTTTTTTTTTTTTTTATGTTTTTATTTCCAAATATTTGGAGGTCTATTTGAGTTATATTCTATTTATTATGAATTATTTTTGTGCATGCTATGTATTCAAATTCATAGCTCATGTATTATTTTGTTTCTAATCATTTTGATGATTGGTAATTTTTGTATTTATCTGATTTGAATTTTTTTTCATTTAGTGCATCAGCTAAATTTTGCATAGGTCTTACAGAACATTAATTTATAAGTTGAAAGTACTGCCACTTTATTTGCTGAAATATCTTTTCACTTTTTTGTCAATCCCAGATTTTACTAACTTCAAAATTAAAATGGTTATCCTATCATCACATAGCTTCAGTTTCATATAATGAGTTCTTAAGGAGAAAATAGTGAGAATAACTCATCTCTCAGTTTCCCTTTTTTTTTTTATAAGAGATTAATGTGATATTTTTTTTTTACAGACTTCTAAGTGACAGACTGGCAAGCCTCAAGTAGATCCAGAAGATCATCAATAGGATTTTTTTTAGAAATTTGACAAATGTTGCTTAGAAGAGAAAATGAAAAGAGGAAAAAAAAAAAAAAAACTTTTTGTTGCATTGCTTTTTTTACTATTTTCATTAAACTTTTCTACTGTTGTATGTTTTCCTTTTTTTAATGTATGAAATAAATTGACTGTAGAGATGGATTTTTTTTTTATTATTAGTCTTAACCCATTGCAGACGGAGATAAATTTGCTTGCCCAGCCTCCAGGATAGGTTTTATTTTAGAGAGAGACCACTTGAAGCAATATAATTTGAAGCATCCAAATCTCTTTCAGTCATTCATTGTAAAACTAGAGCGGTTTTTGTGTTTTATTTTTTTGTGTGTTTTATTGAGTTTAGAGACTTATATGTGCCGTATGACAGGCTCTATCAGTGCTGCAGTTGACTAAAATTGTAGTATGTTATCCATATTAGCTCATTATTTTCTTTATACTCAATGTGATAGAAGTATTGCTGTTTTATGGGAGGACAAAAGGCAACTTTATTTTTCGTATTTTTGTGCGTCAAGTGAACGAATACGAAACATAAAACCACCTACAATAAAGATAACAAGAAGAGGTAGGGAAGAGAACAAAACCAGGTTAGTGATCAGTGAGTGCCACAGCAGCATATCCATATTGGCACAGGAGCACATTTTAGACACTGGGTATGGATTGAGTCACCTTCCTTTTCTCGTTCTGCCTGCACATCCTTCATCGGCGGTACTTTAGAGCAAGGGTTCATCAACTTAGTGTGTGTGCTTACCGTCGAGTAGAGTGGCCACAGTGCATGCTAGAGGCCGGGATGGGCGCCATTCAAGGCTCTCCCACCTGCTGGTGCTAGAAAAAAGTGGTGCCATCTAGGTTTTGAACGTTAAGCTTGCACGATATTACGGTAATTATAGTAATTAGGACTGCAGTAGCCATCATCACTCATTCCTTTTTCATAGCAAAATAAAATAGCACAGTGATCCAAAATCCCCGAACGTCGTGTACGTCATGACGCCCGTCGTCAGGCCAAAGCTCCTACGTCATGTATGTCATGACACCCGTACGCAATGGGTTAATGTACAGTTATATGATATACAGCTACATGATGATTTGATTAAGTGATATTAATTATTCTTTTAATCTTAGCAAGGTACAGTTATCATATACCTTTACTTATATTCTGTAAGAAAGTTGTGATGAAGTAGCATCATTCTCTGTTGCCTGATTTCAGACGCTGCAGAAGGAGTCCAACCTGCTAATTAAAACGCCGATTTCATCCCAGGATAGAGCTTGTGTGGTCATGAGACCTCCTATCAAGAATGAATGTCAGGCATGCATATATAATAGGAGCATGGACATTTTTATTAATTGGAATGGGTACTTAGTCTGTGATTACAGGTAAATGATGTGACTGTGAAGTCTTTTCAATTAGAAGTGGTGAATGTAGGTGTGATTTTGTAATTTCTGTGCATGGTGTAATGTGATATTTAGACCAGAAAAAAACTGTGCCATATTCCACCAAAATGGAAGATGTGGTTGCTGACAGAAGACATCAGAGTATGGTACATAAAGATACCGTAGAAGGGGATGATGTGACAAGTGAGTGTAAAGATTGCAGTGCCCTTCATGAAGGTCTTAGTCCTGAATGCACTGCAGTCTCGGATTCAGTCGGGAGGAGAAACGATCTTGAGAATACCACGACTTGCAGATCAAGGGACGTAGAGAAGAGGTACAGATGTGAGGAGTGCAGCTCCTCTTTTAAAAGGTGCAGTTTGCTGCGGGCTCACAAGAAGACGCACAATGAAGGACCGCCTTTTCCTTGCTCGGATTGCAACGAGCAGTTTGGGAGCAAGGATGATTGGTTGGATCACAGGGAGGCAGGATGCAACTCAAGCAATGTCCATTCACCCTCACTCACCGGCCAGAATGTTTTGCAAAGTGGAAAAAAGCAAAGGTCCCAAAGAGGAAAGCATTTCAAGTGTTCCCATTGTGTAAAGTCTTTTAAGTCCTTGAGCTCGAAGAATGATCATGAACGCAATGTACATAACCCTGTGCGTTGTTATAGCTGCATTGAATGCGGAAAGTCCTTTTATAAGAAGTACAACCTGACCATTCACAAGGAAACACACAGCAAGGAGCGACCTCATGTATGCAAAATATGCGGTAAGAAATTCAAGACAAGTCAGGGGGTAAGAGTACACAAGGAAAGTCACTCAAACGAAAGGCCTTTCATGTGCGAAGTCTGTGGCAAAGTTTTCAAGACGCGCGCCGTTCTGGAGAGTCATACAGCCATCCACACTGGTGAGACAAAGTACGGCTGCAGTGTCTGTGGGAAGGCCTATCGATACCGTGCGTCCTTATTTATTCATATGCGCACACATTCAGGACATAGACCATATGGGTGCACCGAGTGTGATGCATCCTTCATGGTCAAGAGCCATCTCACGGAACACATGAGGAGCCACACTGGGGAACATCCCTTCGTTTGTAGATTCTGTTCGGCATCATTTACAAGGGCTATTAGTCTCAAGAAACATCTAAAATCACATGCGAAAGCAGGGTGCAATGTGAATATAGATGCTGCAATGTACGATGCAAAAGTGCAAGCATTTGTCAAACCACGAAAGCCATATTCATCCCAAAGTGGGCCTGATACCTGTCCTGCATTGCCAAAGCTGACTCACATCATCCAAGACAGTGTATTAGTAAATGCCAAAGAGAAAGTTGAGTTGTATGTAGACCAGCCGTCAGATGAGAAAGAGCTTATTGTTATCAAAGTTTCATTTATAGATGAGACAGGATTATGTGCCCATGATATTGTACAGACTTCTCCTGATTATGAGCTTTTATCTAAATCAGGTGACATTGATTTAGTTGATCTGCAGGCCAGTTACAGCATTAAAAAGAAGACAGTGCGCACACCACTCTTACAAAACAAAAACAAGATTCAAGTCTTGACTAGTTTTATGGACAGGAAAATGGACGAGGAAGTTAAAAGTACGCCAACTACATCAAAAGCCCAAAATACCATCAATGGTGTTGCAGCTGTCAAGCCTGTCCTTCGGTCGTACTTGACAGAGGAGTGTATTGTCAAAAGTAGGAAGCTCGAGGGAGAGACCGCCAAAGATTGGTTGGATTCTGAGGGAGCTGTTGCAAATGCAGTACTTGAATTAAGTGTCAGCAATGATGATATAGGAAGTAGTGATCATTATAACCTATCAGAGATGGACCATAAAAGAGATGTGTCAGATGTAATTGCCAGTGAAAATGTTATAATTTCCTCCCAGCTAGAGCATTCTAATCATTACTGTGAAAGTGAAAGGAAAACGACTGTGAAAAGTACTGTTGTCAGTAAATCAGGTCCCATAGATGAATCATTTGTGGGTTTAGAACACCAAGAAGTATTATTACAAAAATGCTCTTGCTGTGACAGAGTGTATGTGTGCAAAGTGTTTTCTGAGGGTGATGAACTCTGCCAGGATTGTAAAGCTCAACAGCAGCAAAAGACAGTAGACAGTAGCAAATCTGAAGCCAGCTGTGATATTTCAGAGAATACTAAACCCTCTAGAAATGAATTATGCAGTGAAAGCAATCCATATCAGTGCAGCACCTGTAGGGCTTCATTTTCCTTCAGAAGTGACCTGAGGAAGCATGTAAAGCAACATTCAAGTAGATATCCACATGTTTGTGACAAGTGTGGTGAGTCGTTCCTGCAAGAAGTCTTCTTATCAAAACATCAC
>BOPN01000483.1:55000-57500 GCA_017312705.2 Penaeus japonicus
TGTCTGTCTGTCTGTCTGTGTGTGTGCGCGCGTGTAAGAGTGTGCGAGTACACGCGTGTGTGTGTCTGCGTGCGTAACCAGAACGCAGTCCTATCAAATCCAGGATACTCCGACGTGTTCCGGTTTTAAACCAAACACGTTTAATATTCTTCAAACGACACCCTGTTTGCATGACAGAACTTTCGGACTCAAGGCGGACCCTCAAACTCCTCAGACGTCTTGATGTGGTCTGTCTGGATGACCAAACGAAGGCATTTCAATAGGTCAATATGGGTCATTATACGTTTTTTCTCTTTCTCTTTTTTTTTCTCTTTCTCTTTTTTTTTTCTTTTTCTTTCTTTTTCTCTGTTTTTCTTTTTCTTTTTTCTTTTTCTTTTTCTTTTTTCTTTTTTTCTTTTCTTTCTCTTTCTCTTCCTCTTTCTCTCTCTTTCTCTCTCTCTCTCTCTCTCTTTGCCTGTCTCGTATCACCGTTCTCTCTCTATCTCTCTCTCTCCATCTTTCTCTCTCTCTCTCTCTCCTTGTCTATTTCGTATCACCATGCTCTCTCTCTCTCTCCCTCTCCCTCTCCCTCTCTCTAGTGTTATAAGAAAAGAACACATATCCCACCCGTATAAAACATATTAGACAATTGCATTCACTCATCCGGATCCACTTTCGCAAGGAGTATGCTTTCATATGTGATCAAGCAAAACGGGAAACCGTGCCACTTCCGTACAGTCAGTTTAGTAGGGTGACCCAGTGTGGGTGACCTAAGCTGACCCCACTCTCACTCTTTCTCAAGTCGTTTCTGGTTTCCATTGCTATTCCTTTCCTAGTTTTTTTTTTTTCTCTCTTTAGTCCTTTTTATTAGTTTATTTTCCATGGTTGTCAGTTTCTCTCTCTCTTTTTCTTTTTTTTTTCTTTTTTTTACAGAAACATGTTCCTTAATTACCCTTAAGAACAGCTGTGCTTTCGATCAATGTCTATCGTCTCTCTGTGTATTTTCCATAATGTTGTGAATACTAATAATCTGTGATTGAGTGTGCGTGTGTGTATGTATGTATGTTTGTTTGTATGTATGTACATATGTGCGCGCGCGTGTGTGTGTGTCTGTATATGTATTTGTATTTGACTCATCGCTTTTGCTTTCTCTCTCTCTCTCTCTCTCGCTCAGTCTCTCTCACGGTCGGCTTTTTCCTCCTTCGCGTGGGCACGATGCAGAATACCACGTGCCGACCAAGTGCTGATCAACAGGTCGTCAAGTGGCACTTCAAGTACGACTCACCTACGAAACAAGTCGTCCTCGATATGCAAAGTATTAACATCAGAATATTGGCTGGTGGTGTTGTCTCCGTGTGTCCGTTTTCTATATTCTTCTGTCCTTTGTGATATATTATATTTTCTATAAATATTTTCTATATCCTTTTCTATATATATTTTCTATATTCTTTTCTATATTCTTTTCTATATTCTTTTGTCCTTGGCATTGCTTCGTGGCTATTTCGAGTCGGTAAACGAAATATTGTGGGTGCACTACCGTAAATAATTGAATTCATAAATAATAAATAATTGAATTCATTATAAGTTTATAGGAATAAAGTGCTCATAACTATCCACTTTTATTTTCAACAAACTAAATTCGATAAAAGAAGACTGTGGATGGAAACGTCATCCTATCGAATTAATATGAATTTGATTATTTTATGCCATGACATAATCGAAGTTTCAAATGTGTTTGTGAACAGAAGCCTGGGATGAGTTAATGTAGACGATGAGTCTAAAGTGAGGAATGAGTACGTGAGTTAGTAGTGATTGCGTGTATGAATGTATGAGTGAGTAAGATCGTGTTATTTGAAGTTCGTGTGGAATAATATTCCTTCTAAATAGTAAGATAAATACTTTACTGAAATTAAAGGGATAATAGTCCTTTCGTACTAATTACCTATTACAATAAAATCAATCTCGTAAATAATGATGAATTCGCACTCGACGAATGCGAATAGTCATATGAATAATGAATAATAGTAATGATGATGAAACTAATCCGAGTCGGGAATATTCCGTTTAATAATCAACCCGTCGGATAAACCGTCTTACGTGCAACCCTAGCAATCTCTATTTCGGGAATAATATCTACGACTAAATTGCGTTTGAACGGCGAGAAAGCAGTAGCATAATCAATATGTATAAATTCACGCCAGAATCATACAAGAAATGAAAAATGATAATAACCATGAAATTGAAATTAATCGGGAATATTTAGGCAATAATTGAGTTCACATCAAAACGAAAGGTCTTATTGCAACCTTAGTATGTATGTGCTTTAGTTCGAGAAAGTCTTTTAAGGATAATTGCGTTTGTTTGGCACGTGACTCGTTTGAGCTGAACTTAAGGGTATGATATATAAAGAAAATGAATGAAATTCGAATTTGTCAATTTATGAGACAATTTAAGATTAGATCAGATACGATCTAATTGAGAATGATATTAGATTGTAACTAATGAAAATTCATAACAAAAG
>BOPN01000483.1:75000-82500 GCA_017312705.2 Penaeus japonicus
GAAGTATGTTAGGAAGTTTAGAAGGTTTCAGATGCTTCGCTATGATGCAGCGTCGTAAATTATTTTGTCCGTTAGAATATAGGGGTTTGAAATAGGCTTTTTTGAAATAGGTTTTGTTCTTATGTTGTTTTTCGAGAAGTCGGGAAATTGGTATGATTTTGTTTGTTTGTTTTTTCTTTAGTTGGTAGGAAATAGGGATTTATTTTCGAGAAAGATAAGGGCTAAAAGATTCTATCAGTGATTCTATAATGGCAGTCAGTGCACTGGGCCAATTAAGAATGATATCTTTAATTAGTCTTGGAAACTCAGACTTAATTATCAGTCTCTGCTGCTCACTCTAAAAGGCACCAGAACAAAATGAATATGCTTTCGAAAATGCATCATAATTATATCCATTATATATCTCTTCCAATCAATTGTTACATCTAATAACAAATTTCAAATATTTTCTTGACCATAAAAAAAATCCACGAAGTTATCATTCAATCAAATCAACTTTATTTCGTCCACAAAAATACACCTCAATCAACACAAAAATAATTCTAATCATTTCCCCAGTCCCAATCTTTCTCGCCAACAGTCGATCCCAGAGGAGTGGCCAATCTGAGCTCACTCTTGGATAATAAGCGTTTGCTGATTAGTGCTTCCGGTCACTCGCCACAAGATGCAAGCACAGGGCCAACTCAGGACTCTGTTGGGGGGGGGGGGGTTGCTTTTGTTATTGTTTTTTGCAATGAACAGGGGGGGTTGGGATGGGGGGTTTTTAAGGAGGGCGGTATCTTACTGTTTTTATTGTTCTTTCTTCGTGTTTTTTTTATCTCTTTTTTTATGGGTGGTTAGGAGGAATACCTGATTTTTTTTTTTTTATAAGGAGGGCGGTATCTTAGTATTCTTTCTTCGTGTTTTTTATCTCTTTTTTACGGACGGTTAGGAGGAATATCTGATTGCTGTTTAAGGTAGTGTGAAAGTGAGCTTATGGCACTCTTCTCTCGTATCTATTATGTGTGATTATATTTATACATAACACTCCTAAGATCCGATTTCACAGCGGATGCGCTTACCGCTTTTCTATTATTTTCTTCCAGTTATTTTTCTCTCACTTTCAAACATCCTCCCTCCTTTGTTTTATCCCCTCCTTCATTCTCTTACTAATCACCCTCTCCCCACTCCCTGTGCAGGCGACCCCGCAGTGGTGGTGCACCACGTGTCTCCTACCTTCCACAGCGACAGCGACTCTGGCTTCAACGGCTCTGCAGAAGAATACGACACCTACGATGATGAACCCGCCTACGATGACCCCGCCCACGACGAGCACATAGTCGGAGGTTCCCAGCATACGATCATTGGCGCTGAGGACTACAGCATCTCCTCGAGCCCTGACCAGTAAGTCTGCGTTTCATCAGCTGTTTACATCCACCATCGTTCTCGTTCTCCCTAACCTCAGGGTTTGTTTACCTTCATGCTCCTTCTATATCTATTTATATCAGAGGCATCCTCCTTCTCCCGCCAAGGATATAAACTCGTGGTTATACTCAAAGAATCAAAGATGTTTTTGCATCTGTGAATATTTGTAGTTGGGTACTCGTTGTAACATGAGCTTCGTTCTCTTTACAGTGGATCTTTCGGCAAGCGATCCACCGAAACTTCGGACGAGCATGACGATGATGGTGAGTTTTGAGAAGGTTTATGTTTTAGTTCTAAGTAACAATACCAGTGGCGTGATTCACTTCCTTACTGGATAGAAATGAGAAAGAAATGACGTTGCATTTTGATTTTTTTTTTTAATATTATTGCTCGGTATGGTAGATCATACGGACAATTTTTAGTTATAGGCCTATATTATTCTTTGAAAGTTCCTTGGATTTTCTGCTATTCCTATTAAACAAGTTTTCTTATTTGTTTTACCGAACTCAAAATCATAATTTGACACCCCGTTCCCCACTTAAAATCTGAATTAGTCTTAATTTTAAGTGATATACACACAATCGCAGAGCCATTAATCTTGAGAAAAATGACCGTTGCAACTATCACTCAAGATAACCACAAAATGGGTAAAGCCAGACTACCTTACGATTGCTGTTACATCAGATCACACAAAAAAAAATCAAAATAATACCTCCCTCCCCCCCCTCCCCCCCACACACCTCTTTCTCTTCGGATACCGCATATTTTACAGATACACAAATCCAAAACCAAGGGCATTTGAACCCGCAAAAGTTAAAAAAAAAAAAACATCGGACTGCGACTCAACGCTGCATCGAACAAATCACTCGCGCGTTGGCACCTGTCTGGCAGCCCGGAAACAGTATCACACATATCAAGTGGATTTCCCGTCACAAGCTACACTGAGTCGAGCCGTTGACAGTACACCGTAAAATTCCGTGAAGGAGGAATATGTATAGAGGCTAAAAAAAAAAAACAAAAAAAAACGTTATGATTTGGTTATTACAAGACCTATGATTATGATCTGTACATCCTGTCTCGTGATGAAGTTCGAAGCTGTTCCGATAAACGTATGAAATTTGTGGATCGTTTTTGCTTTAGCAGATTATAGAAAGGAAATGGCTACGTACACGGTTTATATATCTTTTTTTCTTCTTTTTTTTAAGAAGTCTACACACAAAAACGTTTGTTTAATGAATGCAAAGCGTAAAAATGAATAGATACTTTTTCATGTTTTCTAACCAATATTTTTTTTTAATCACAAGAATCCTTAATTCAGTAAGGTCTTTCATACTTCTCAAAGAACTTTCAGATTTCGAGGGAGAAATGTACAAGAATCATCATTCTAGCTATATTATGCAATATTAAAGGAAGACGATAAAGTAAATTATGTTAATGGTAATGACGATTACAATAATAGTATCAATGACACTATCAATAATACAAAGAGGAACCCACTAGAAGAAATCTCTCAGTTTATCCACCATCTGTTAGACCATGCCGTCTTCACTTATATATAGATATATATACATATATATATATATATATGTGTGTGTGTGTGTGTGTGTGTATTTCTTTCTTTTTTTCGTTATATTTTTCTTTTCAATCCTTCATATATTTTTTTCTTCTTTTTCGTTCCATTTTTCTTTTCTGTCCTTATATTTTTTTCTTTATTTTTCATTTCCCTTATATATATATATATATATATATATATATATATATATATATATATATGTATGTATACATAGATATATACATATATATACCGCGTTTCGCATGCACATTTCCCTCAATAATCTATCCCTTGTTTTCTATCAGTTAATCATTTCCCCTTGCCATCTATTAATCCTTATTCAACTTATTTCCAGAGCATGACACTGACACCAGCGAACACACGCCCTCTCATAGCAGCAGCGTCATCCCAGGAATCCCAGTAAGTAGGGACAGCTTCGGATGTTATCAAATTTGAATTGGCTTTTCGTTTTAGAATTGTGATATACTTAATTTTGTATATTTTAGAGTATTCTCTTTTTTCATGGCAGTTTTTAATCTCATTAGTTACTCGTTATAACAGTATATATTTTTTGTTTTGTTACCTTTTTTTTCTTGTTTTTACTACGTAATCCATCTCATCCAAAAAACGCATCTGAGTAAAATGACCTAAACTTCTTATTTTCTTATCCCACTAACTTGCATTACGCATTCTTTTTTATCACACTAATCTGTATTACATCCTATTATTAACAATTTCATTAACATTTCTCATTATCTTTATTCTCGCCGTAACAGATTCCTCACATTCTCCATGACGGAAGTGCACCCCGCGCCGAGGCACAGGTAGGACTATAATAAATTATATATTATTATAAGAGTAATGCTGTCAGAAAGAGTTATAAACTTATACATTAATATAAGGGTAATAATACCAGTGATAGTTATAGAATGATGCATTGATATAAGGGTAATAATGCCAGTGATAGTTATAAAATGATGCATTAATATAAGGGTAATAATGCCAGTGATAGTTATAGAATGATACATTAATATAAGGGTAATAATGCCAGTGATAGTTATAAAATGATGAATTAATATATGGGTAATAATGCCAGTGATAGTTATGCATAGTTAAGTGATGCATTAATTGAAGGGTTATAAAGACAAATAATTATGAAATGATTCATTAATAGGAGAGTAATGATGTCAGTAATGATTACGAAATTCATTAATACAGGGCTAACGATGCCGCTAATAATAACGATAGTCATATATTATTACCATGAAAACCTCATTTTGACTTCACTATCAACCTGATTTCTTCTTCTTCTTCATTTCATTCCTTCTTTTTTTAATTCATCGACCGCGAGATAACTGAAAGAAAATGTTTTATTTCAGGTCGGCCACCCGTCTGTCTTCACCCATTCTGTCTCAAGCGTCGAGGAAACAACTGAACACGATGAGGTAAAAGATGGAGTGTTATTTCCATAGATTTATTATGGATCGTGTGTATATACCATTGTTTATTTAGGCTCGTGGATTATTTTCATTTTTAAACTGCTTTTTTTTTTTTTTTTTTTTTTTTTTTTTTTTTTTTTTTTTTTTTTTTTTTTTTTTTTTTTTTTTTTTTTTTTTTTTAAGAGAAACTTGATTTCTGTAAAAACTGATGATTTTAAACGCTTTTTAATTAGCATAGACCATAGACATACTAAACTTCATAAAAAAAAAATATGGCTATGATTTCAATGCAATCAAATCCCATACACAGCTATGCCCTTCGATTCTTTCTCCTATTTCCTATGCTGTCAATCTTCACTTCATTTTTCATCCTTAATTTCAGGAGACCGAGGAATCTCACGAGACCGAGTCATCAGAAGGTCACTCTCAGGTCAGTCACCACTAAGAACAGCTTAGCCCATTCACCCAGCTTGACCTTCTGGGCATTACCACAAGTATGCCCCGAGCGCTTTGCTCATCAACACTGCAGCATTAAAAAAATAAAAAAAAAAAATAAAAAAAAGAGAGAGAGAACCAAGTTACTTTCTATTCCTGTTTTTTGTTTTGCTTATGACTGTCATTGTCGCATGAAGAAATACGCTCATGTAGGGCAAGAACTATAAGAATAACCTGGAATGTAATGAACAAGGGTTTATACCTTAGAACACAATGAGTTTTGTGGAAGAACCTTGTTTATTTTGTACACTAAAACCACATTTCCAGATTATGCATATATGTCTGTGTTCAGTGTATCGTTCGCTTTCATCACTTGAATGTTTCCGCCTTGATCTGTCGGTTTCGTTTTTTTGCATGATTTATGTATTTCATCATTAGGATTGTCTGTTATGTTCAGTCATTAATTGTATTAAATTTAGAGCAGCTATTTAATTGGCATGTATCTTGGCTGTTGTCTTTTTTTTCAATTGGTTTATTACTCTGTAAAAGTCTAAATAAAGGTTAGATATGTAACTTGTCATAACTTCATTCACCTGATGTTGCAGTTTTCACCAGCTTTTATGTACATGTTGCTGATACAAGAAGAGTATTGAAAAACTCCTAAAGCTTTGCAACAAATTATGGCTGCCTCAAAAGTTGAAAATTACAAGCTACCAGAAGAGGAAGGCATGCAATTCCTCTTCGTGACAGGTTTGATAACGAATGCACAAATGCTTTTAGCTTATCGTCCGAATTCTCAGTGTCTGCAAAGTATATTATGGTGCAAAAGGTAAGAAACCAGCCCTTTATGCCTTGCTGTCAATGTGTTCCCTCTACTATTTGTATATCGCATAAGCATGACATCTTTGAAACAATACGAAATAAAACAACAAGACGAGACTCACCACCTTTCCCACTTCAGATCCAACCCTCCGACACCTGGATATGGCCACAGGAAGAGCAGGAAGTGAGCCTCCGCAACTTCGACTTCCATCCCATAACCTTCCCTCGCCACGACCCTCCTTCCTTCCAGCCGGGGGCCCTCAGCGCTGCCTACACCTTGAACAGGCTGGACCAAGATGCGGAGGAGGTGCCCTTAGACAGCGGAGAACGACCGGCCCCCGATCTCAGCCGTGACACCGCCGTCAATTACCTCCCCGCGGACAGACAAGGCATGGTCATGGTCGACCCGGACGCCGAGATAATCGACTTGAACAGCGTCGTCGAGAAGTCGAACGACCTCGAGTTCAGTTAATTCTTTCTTCCTTCGTCCTTCAGTAAATGTTGCACGATTCGTCAATTATCAAGATGCACTCGTTTGATTAGTTTCTGTTTAATAGTAAAAAAATTTACTTGTTTTTTGTTTTGTTTTGTTTTTTAAGGGGGGATATAGACAAAAAAATATATTCATATATTGTCTATGACTGCGTACCTTCTGCATTACAACTCTAGTCCTTTTGATACATGTAAATCAAAATTTCTGTGCAAATTAGACTTACCAGGTGGGACGTGCATTTTTTGTCATAACACGTTTGATAAAATAAACAACTTTTAATGAAAATCATATTCCTATGGATTATTAAAATACCCTTTACCTTAATTATTCCCGAGAGACATGATTAACTTCCAGGGAAACAGCAGAGAAGTTTTCAACTCTCTTTAACTTCAAAAATGTAAATATTTCTAGACATCACGTATTGGTATATGATATGAGATACACTGATCAGAGATATAATGTCGAGGTTCATTATTTCAAGGAAAGTATAATCTTAATACGGTATCACTTGATGCAACTGTGTGTTTGTGTGTCTGTACTCGCTCGCGTAATGATAACATTTTGACAGGTTGTAGATTTGAAGCCTTCCCCCTCAATAAATAGAGGACTAAAAATGTATAGTATTACTTTTGGAAATCGAACATCAAATCATTTCTACACAATGACAGTTTATTTCTAAATCGTTCTAATTCATCTAATCACACTTAAGAACTTAAATATAATTACCATATCTATGTCTTTGCGGATTTCTGTCACTGACTAATGTTAATGGATGTGATTATGAAATCAGATAAAAATAGCACACACTTTATAATTTATTCCTCTTTTCTCATTCCTGAACATTAAACAAAGTTTCAATGGCATAATTGTAAAGGTATGAATGGCAATGAATGCTTTAACAACGTAAGATATAAGCTTAACTTTTCGATATTGCATCTTCATCAGAATCACATCATTCTGACGAATTTTACAAATCTGGGATCATGGAATTATTCTAATTCATACATTTTCCACGTGACAAAAATAATCCCATGGGGTATATGACAAAGTAGGTACAGATAATTGATATATAGTATTAGAGAGCACATTTAGAATACATGAACTTACAAAACAAAATATGTCATGATACTTAACCTCCTCAACCATTAAAACTATAGTACCACCTCCTTATACATACGTATATATATATATATATATATATATATATACACATATACATGTGTGTGTGCGTGTGTGTGTGTACGTATGTGTACATGTATATGTATATACATACATAAAAACACCAAACACTTTAACTCAACCACCAATAAAAAAAATTATATAAATACGTTTCTCTCAACAAGCGGGAATATTCT
>BOPN01000483.1:85000-87500 GCA_017312705.2 Penaeus japonicus
AATACTTAGAGTTGAGTGCTCACTGTAACATGACCTTCGTTCTCTTTACAGTGGATCTCTCGTCAGGCGACCCAGACAGACTTCGGATGATGATGCCGTCGATGGTGAGTTTAGAGATAATTAATGTTATACTTCTAAGTAATAACGCCAATGACGTGATTTACTTCCCTACTGGGTAAAACTGAAAAAAAAATCTTCCGTACCATTTCACTGACTAAAATGTTTTTGTTTATGTTTTTCTCTATTATGGCAAATCGTATGGCAAATTTTTAGTTATCGGCTTATCATTCTTTGAAAGTTCCTACGATTTTCTTTTCTTATTAAACACTTTTTTGTTTGTTTCTTTACGGAATTAGAGAAAGGTAAAATCATGACTTGTTGCCCCGTTCGCCTCTTAAATTCTGGACAGATCCAAATTTATCTTGAGAAAAAGGACCACAATTGCTAAAGCAAGACACCTACGAAAGCTGTTGCATCAGCTCACAAAAGCATTCAAAATAATCATAATAGCTACATTATCCATCATTTAAAAAAACGATAAAGTCAATGATTTATAATGGTAAAGACGATTACAATGGTAGTTTTAATAACTAGAACAATAATACAAAAAGCAAACAGCCCCTACCAGGGCCTACCTACCAGAAAAAAATCCCACAGCTGATCCATCGTCTGCTAGACCATGCCACTATCACTATATTTTTTCCTTACTTTCTTTCTATCTCTCTTTTCTTTCTTTTTAATAATTATTTCACTTATTTTCAGAGCATGACACAGACAGCCTCGACGACCAATCCGCTAACACCAGCCACCACACGCCCTCTCATCTTACCAGGCCCCGCCCACAAATCCGTGTAAGTTATGAAATTGGTTTGGGTTTTCGTTTGACAATTGTGATACACAATTACCATTCAAATCTAATATTGACTTTTCTATCAACCAGATTTTTCCTTCTTTATTTTACTCTTTTCTTTCAGTTTCATTCAACGATTGCGAGATAACTAAAAAAGTGTCTTCTTATTTCAGTTCAACCGCCCAACCGTCATCTCTCGGCCACAACATGAGGCCCAAAGCGTCGAGGAAACAACCGAACACGATGAGGTAAAAGTCGGCTTCTTGTGATGTGTTCAACCATTGATCTTATTTATGAACTATTGGTATAGAGTGGCAGTTTCATAGACATTATAAGTCGGATGTTTATACCGTTAATTCTGTATGTATTCTATATGTTAGTCTTATTCGTGAACGTTTTCTTTTCTTCTTTTTTCTTTTTACTGCAACAATATATACAAAAAATATTGATTTTTGCATACCGTTAATTCTGTATGTATTCTATATGTTAATCTTATTCGTGACCGTTTTCTTTTCTTATTATTTTTTTTCTTTTTACTGCATATGTACAAAAAAATATTGATTTTTGCATAAATTAATCATTTTGAATGCCTTTTAACATGGACCATACTTATACATAATATGCTCATTTTAGACAAGAACTTTATCATCGTAAATAAAGTAATCGAGTTCACAGTCATGTCAATCAATTCTTTCTCTTATTACCTATGTTGTCAATCTTCATTTTATTTTTCATCCTTAATTCCAGGAGATTCAGGATTCATCCGAGAGCACCACCAGAAGGTCCCTTTTAGGCCAGTCATCAGTAAGAACAGCTTAGCCCTTTCATCCACTTTGACCTGCTGCTGCCCTTACTGCCCCGAGCGTCTTGCTCACCAACGTTGCAGTATTTCAAAACAAAATAAATAAAAAAAATGTAAAAATTAAGAATCAAAGTTACTTTCTGTTTCTGTTTTTGTTTACTTATGATTGTCTTTGTCACATGAAGAGATACTCTCATATAGGATAAGAACTGTAAGGATAACCTGGAATGTATTGAACAAGTTTTTTTTTTTTTTAAGAACCTTGTTTCCTTTGTACACTAGAGCCACATTTCCAGATTATACATATACGTCTGTAAAAGTCTAAATAAAGGATAGATATTTAGCGTGTTATAATTTCATTCACCTGATAGTAAAGTTATCATCAGTTCTTGTGTGCATATTGCTGATACAAAACGCTGACAAACTCCTAAAACTTTGCAACGAAATATGGCTGCCTTAAAAGTTGAAAATAACAAGCAACCAGAAGAGGAAGGCATGCAATTCCTCTTCATGAAAGGTTTCATAACGAATGCACAAATGCTTTTTGCTTATCGTCCGAAATCTCAATATCTGCAAAGTAGGTCATGGTGCAAAAGGCGAGAAACCAGCGCGTTCTGCCTTGCTGTCGATGCGTGTCCTCTGTTAGACAGGACGCGGAGGAGGCGCCCGTAGACTCTGAACGACGACCGGCCCTCGACCTCAGCCACGACACCGCCGTCGACTTCCTCCCCGCGGACAGACAAGGGATGGTCATGCTCGACCCGGACGCCGAGGTAATCGACCTGAACAGCGTCGTCGAGAAGTCGAACGACCTCGAGTTCAGTTAATTATTCCTTCCTTCGTCCTTC
>BOPN01000483.1:92500-100000 GCA_017312705.2 Penaeus japonicus
TAGACTTACCAGGTGGGACGTGCGTTTTTGTTGTGTTTTGTCATAACACGTTTGATAAGATATACAACTGTCTTAATATAAATCCTATTCCTATGGATGGTTAAATGACTCTTTACATTAATTGTCCCTGGGGACCGTAAATAATTTCCAGGGGAACCGCGAGGCCAGCAGAGAAGTTCCCAATTCTCTTGACAAAAAAATAAAATAAACAGATCAATATTTCCAGACGTCACGCATTGGCCAGAGCTACGATGTCGAAGTTTAGTTTTTAAGGAAAGTACAGTCTTAACACGGCATTACTTAATGGAAGTGTGTGTTTGTGTGCCTGCTCGCTCGCATAATAACTTTTTGACTGATTGAAGATTTGAACCTTTTCCCCTCAATGAATAAAGGACTAAAAAGTATAGTATTACGACTGGAAATCGAACATCAAATCAAATCAGTTATTTTATTTCTACATATTTTTAATCCCTTCCATTTATATCATCACACTCAAGACATTATAAATATAATTACCATACCTTTGTATTTGCTGGTTTCTGTCGTTGACTACTGTTAATGGGTGTGACAATGAAATCAATTAAAAAATAGTGTATGCACTATAATTTATTCCACTTTTCTCATTCCTGAACTAATACATTACACAAAGTTTCAATATCATAATTGCAGAAGGGTATGAATGACAATGAATGCTTTAACAACGAGATATATGCTTAACTTTTCGATATTGCATCTTCATCAGAATCACATCATTCTGACGAAAATGTAATAAAACGCTTTTTACAAATCTGGTATTATGGAATTATTCTCATTCATACATATTCCCCATGACAGAAAATAATACCGTGGGATATATGACAAAAAAGAGGTACATAAAATTAACACATAGTATTAGAGAGCACAAATAGAGTACATAAACTCAGCAAACAAAATATGTCACGATACTCAACCACCTTAACCATTGAAACTATAGTACCACCTCCTTAGATATATATATATTATATATATATATATAGATAGATAGATATATATGTATGTATGTATGTATAACATCAAACACTATAACTCAACCACCAATAAAAAATACATTTCCCTCAATAGGCGGGAATATTCTCCTTGGCAGCCCTCTCGATCAGGTCTCTATACTCGGCAAATCTGGTCGTGAGTTTGAAGAGCCACGGACCGTACTCAACGCACTCGTCCGCGTCCTTGGAGAGTTCGGGCGTTCCTCCAGGTAAGACCACGTTGATGTTGGCGTCATAGCGAGGCTCCAGGAAGAAAGGCACTGAAAACCTGCAAGAAGGGAGCATGAGCATAATAACCGCAGTAACGTGTCAACTTCTTATGGAACATAAATTCTGTTTCTTTTCGACTACAGGAAAAAATATGGTTGCTTCATTTCAACCGTATTTTGAAAATAGAAAATGGATTTACTAAAAAAGGACATAAAAATGTACGGGAACAATATTCGAAGCTATTGAACTCATTGGCGACGGGAACATGTAGCGTCCAATACGATTTTGCTTTTGTTTTATATTTCTTATGGCTACCTGGCCTAGCAATTGAATCTTTGGTGACTAAGCATTCGTGGAGCCATTTATGTGACACACACACACACACACACAGAGAGAGAGAGAGAGACACATGCACACACACAAAAAAAAAAAAAAAAAAAAAAAAAAAAAACATAAAACAGAACCATTGTAAACATACACACACACATCCTTCCCCAGAATTAAACCATTCAAACTCATCAACTTCAATCCCTCTGCCAAGAAAATCCACTCCTCCAATCTCGATCTGAATCAGCAATCAAAAGGATCTGCCTCGTACCGGTCCCCGCAACAGTCGACGATGCGGTGGCGCGTGGCCTTCAGCTTCCCTCCGCTTATGGTGGCCAGAAGAGCGCCGATGTTGACCACCAGATGGCCAGGCCGGTGAGGGACGTCCAGGAGGGAGTCGTCTGTCCATCGCACTTGGAGACCGGGGTAGTTCTTGAAGGTGGCCAGCAGTGTTACCATCACCGAGTCCCTGTGTTCGGCTGTTTGGATCACTGTGCCAGAGGGAGAGGATTGGTATCACTGATCATTTTGTGACAGGTTCGTCGTTTATTTAGGGTTTATTGCCCTTTGTTTGTCTTTTCTTATAATTCTAACGATTTATCTGTTAATCCATTATGTTAATATATAAAGCTATTCACTTGAATATTAACTTTTTGTACATTTCTCGACGTCATGGACTTCATAACCTCAGAAGTGACTCAAAAAACCCGCCTCGTTTCCCAACAGCCACTCGTCGACTGACACTCTCCATCACCATACACTTCATGACGCCCACTCACCATAATCACCATCACGTGCCTCATCCGGTGGGTTCGGGCGTGGTGGATAGTGAATGAGACGCAACGTGGAAAGGTGATGCCCCGTGAACATGGGCGTGAAGAATTCCGTGGGCGCTTCGAACCCGTCGGCGATAAGACGAAGCAGCTCCAGCGAAGCTTCGGTCATCTTCCGGTGGTATGTTTCCATCCACGTCTGTTCGTTTATGGGAGAGGGATGAGAGAGAGAAAGGAAGGGAGAGGGGGATGTGATAAGAGAGAATAGGAGAAGGGGATGAATGAGAGAGAGAGGAAGGAAGGGAGAGGGGAGAATAAAAGAAAGGAAGAGGAAGGGAGGGAGGGAGAATGGGAGAAAAGAAGGTTAAAGAGGAAGAATAAGAGATAGGAAATGGAAGGGAGATGAGAGAGAGAGAGGAAGGACGGAGGTGGATAAGAGGAAAGATGGGGGACTAGAGATGAGAGAGAGAGAGGAAGGGAAGGAGAGGGGATTGAGAAAATGGAAGGAGGACGATCAGAGAGAGGGAGGGGGGAATGAGAAAAATGAAGGAGGAGGGGATAATGAGAAAGAGATAAGAATAGGGGAAAGGAGATGGGAGAAAATGAGAGAAAAGAAGGGGGAGGCGGGATTGAGAAAAAGGAAGGATAAGAACGGGAGATAAAGAAAAGGGATGAAATGCGGGAGTGGCAGGTAGAGAGAATGAGAGGGATGGAATGTGGGAGAGAGTGAGGGAGGTGAGAGAAAGAAAGGGTTGGAACGTGGAAGCGGAGAGGAGAGGAGAGATAGAACGAGTGAGGAAGATAAATCTACAAAGAAATAGAAGGAAGGGAGGGAGAAAGAAATTCAACAAAAATAGATCGACAAAGATCTGAGAAAAAGTAATAAAGAAAATGAGAGAGAGAGAGAGAGATAAAACAGACGAAAAGAAATATTGAAGTTATATAGAGAAAGAAAAAGAAAAAATCAGAAAAAAAATGTATGCGAATGAATATTAACCGTTTTTTTAAGTCTATTAACCTCCCAAAAATATAACTAATGGTAACAACAATCACAACACACTCTACTACTCTACAAATCTACCACAGTCATACCCTAAAGTACTCGGGCATGTTGGCATCGCCCGCGGGGTCCTCAGTCGGCCACTGGTTATTTTCATTAAATAATCTCGCGGCTACGGTTCGGGCTGGCGGGGGGCGGGTCTCCTGGCGGGGTCCCATTTCGAACCCTGGGGGAAGGGGGCGTGGCGTTGAGGAGGGGGGCGTGGTGTTGAGGAGGGGCGTGGTGTTTAGGTTATGTCTGTCTGTTATCTTCGAATCTTGTGAGAGACTTTAAGATGGTGAATATATTCTCACGTGGGGAGAGAAAGGGAAGAGATAAACAAATAGGGAAAGAAGTGATAAACAGAGGAGAGAGAGAGAGATATAAAGATTTTTTTCGTTTTAATACTTATGATAAAGAAATAAAAAAAAAGAAGCTTAAGAGATAAACATTTTTTTTCCTATTTTAATGCCTATATGTTCACCGGTATTTTTCAAAAAAAAAAACTTTCCCGCGTGAGGGAAAACTAGAGAAAAAAAAGAAGTGAATAACCCCGCAGTCTCTTCAATGGACTCACCTTCCTTATGGGAAACTTCCCCGGGAATTACAGGGAAAAATCCCCTGTACTCGTGTTCGCACTCCGGATTGAAGGATTTTTTGGAAATCTTCATCCTCATCTCCATAGGCAGACTGTAAGGAAATGGAATTAGAAATAGGGTTTATGATTCTTTTTTTTTTAAGTAAACTAGGTAGTGATAGAATGACTAAGGCCAAATTTTGAAGAGAAAAGAAGCAATACCTTATTTTTCCCTCATTTTTTTGGGGGGGTAAACTTTTGAGACGAAAAAAATACTCGTTTATATTCATCTTTTTTTTCTGATTTTCCCCCCATTCATAAGGACCCCTATACTACATTAACAAAGAGGCTCTTTTTAGATTTAGTGTTGGTAGTTTTGGGTCATCTATAAGGCATCTATAGCCGATCATTTTTCAAACTACGAGTTATCTATACGTATCACGAAATACATCTATTAGAGAGCAATTGGCAACTCGTCCCATCCTATTAAAACTCATGTCATGTGGCGCCAATTCCATCGTGTCGCCATATTTCTAGCAAACCGTGGTGTATGAAGTCCTATTATATACCAAGGATAAGGATAAGGATAAGGCATATTTGAGGAACAGATTTCCCGCCGAGTTTAAGAGGTTGCGCAATATGCCATCAAGTTGAGGGACACTGCATGTAAACCGACGGCTTATATAATGGATGTCAGTATACTTTTTACACATTAGGTTTGACCACTTGAGTAAGTTCTACAAAGTGGTATATGTCGGTGAGCTTTGTGTCGATCTGAATTTAAAGGAATCCTGGCACTTTCTAGAGTCCAAAATTTAAGTGTCAGTGAAAGGGATATTAGTCAATTACATATTTCGATTTTATTATTCGTCTAGACTGATGACTCCAATCTTCATTATGACGCCTTACGTCATATATATATTTATATATATATTTATATATATATATATAAATATACATATATTCATATATATATGTATAAATATATACACACATATATACATACATATATATGTATATACATACACATTGTACGATGAGTTTTTATTCCTCCGCCCACACTCCATTTTTTCCCCTTATAAACACGGGTCATTCTCCCTTGTCAGTCTTCACTTCTGCTCCAGGAAAACACACACACACACACACATACACACGCACACACACACACATGCACACACACACACACACATACACACACACACACACACACACACACACACACACACACACACACACACACACACACACACACACACACACACACACACACGCACGCACGCACACACACACACACACACACACACACACACACACACACACACACACACACACACACACATATCTTAGTTTAGGAGAGCATTTTCATCCCATTAATTAAGGCCCAAATCAAAAATATCTTAGTTACACCTCACCATTTTCCTTTATGCGCCTGGGAGAGTGTTGAGAAATAACCATGTTTGATTAAGAAATGGAAAGGCATTTTTTTTACTTTATAAATAAATAAAAAAAATTAAGAGATAGAAATTTCATATCTCGAAATGAACAATGCCAGTTCATATTGGTTATTACGGTCAAATATAGTATGACGTTTGGAATGAATTATAAATTAGGAAAATTGCTTGATTAGATCAAATTCCTCGCGGGAAAACCTATTTATGTAAATAGTCTTATCAATGATTAATTGTCATGAGTTGCATGAGGTCCTACCAATTGTTTATTGTCATGAGTAGGATGCGGTCTTATCAATTATTAATTGTCATGAATTGGATGAGGTCCTACCAATTATTAATTGTCATGAGTTGCATGAGGTCCTACCAATTATTAAAGGTCGTTCTTCTGAAATGGGTAACCTACGAGAACATTTCCTTCCGCGTGAAGAAAATAATGTTTTAGTAGATGTATATTACGCTACATCTTTTCGTACACACATGTGTATATGTATATGTTATATGTATACATTATCATTGTCATTATTATCATATATATATATATATATATATATATATATATATATATATATATATATTATATATATATATATATATATATATATGTATATATATATATATATATATATATATATATATATATAAAATATATATATATATATATATATATATGTATGTATGTATGTATGTATACATATATATATATATATATATATATATATATATATATATATATATATATATATATGTGTGTGTGTGTGTGTGTGTGTGTGTGTGTGTGTGTGTGTGTGTGTATTTGTATAATAACCCAATGCATTGATATCAAAATAATGATTAAGGGTATCGTATTTATGGGTTTACGCAAAAATGTATCATTTTCTGTTATTACGCTTTGTCGAGAATGTGCATAGAGGTACCTTCAGTAAAATTGTATATATATCTGCATCCTATATATGTAAATTTGACCATACTTCACCCCCCCCCCCCCCCCCCGTTCTGTGTTTAATGCCGCTCGAACGTCGTGATTAAATAAAGTTCGAAATAATTATATTCCATTTTTATGTAAAGTATGACGTAAGGCTTCATAATAAAGATTGGAGTCATCAGTCTAGATAGATAATAAATTCGAAATAATTATTTAACTATAGGGCCCCAGTATCGCGGCGGGAAGCCGCTGGGCAATAGACTCCATGACCTCACAGATAAAGTCGGTATAGATCTCTCTACCATCGATACCCTGGTTCAGTCAAATATAGCACCGTGGGAAACACCCAATTTTTCCATCTTTGTAGACTGGCTACCATCAGCCAAAGCCACGGTGTCGGAGGTGGAGGTACGCCAGAGGTTCAGAGAGATCCTAATTAAACATCTTTCCTTTTTTCATTTATATACCGACGGGTCCAAGACAGACAGACTGAATGCCAGTTGAGATTCAGATTGCCAAATCATACATCGATCTTTCTTGCCGAATTATTTGCAATTGATAAAGCTTTAGATTTTGCCCTATCGACGACCCACGATAGAATAGTCATATTTTCAGACTCGTTAAGTTCAATTAAAGCTATTAAATCACTAGAAACCACCTATAATGAAATACAGGGTAATATCATTCGTAAGTTGCATAGTGACAATAAATCAATCAAACTGATATGGGTACCTGGACACTCGGGTATCCATGGAAATGAACAGGCTGACAAACTAGCCGGGTCGACTGAAGATTTGGAGCCTGGTATTGTCCGCACAGATCTCAGGTGTTTTGTCTCTTTTATAAAAGCAAAAATCCATCTCCTGTGGCAGAGTGAGTGGACCGACCTCACAATGCACAACAAAACAAAAGAAGAAATAAAAATGTGGGACACAGCCCACAGAAGATATAGAAGGGAGGAGGTGGTGTTGGCCCGCCTCAGGGTAAATACAACAAGACTAACCCACCTCACTCCCTACATAGAAAAAAGATTCCCTCCTCAATGCCAACACTGCAATAGAATATTATTAATAAACCATATACTTACAACATGCAATCAATACAATAACCAAAGACAAAAAATTAAAAATTACTTACAAATTAAAAATATTGAATTGAATATAAAAAATCTACTAT
>BOPN01000483.1:117500-137500 GCA_017312705.2 Penaeus japonicus
TTATTTATTCATGGCATCGATTCCACTTGTAGATACTTGTAGAACTGTACTGGTAGATATGCATATATACATACAAGCACACACGCTTGCACACACAAATATATATACATACACACGCACACACGCTTGCACACACAAATATATATACATACACACCCACGCACGCTCGCACGCACACACACACACACACACACACACACACACACACACACACACACACACACACACACACACACACACACACACACACACACACACACACACACGCACCCCTTTGTCTTTCTTTGCCTATCTCACTTTCTTAATCTTCATCTATCTCTCTTTCCTTATCAACCTGCTTCCTTGTCCGTGTTGCAAATATTTTTCTTTTTTATATATATATATATATATATATATATATAGAGAGAGAGAGAGAGAGAGAGAGAGAGAGAGAGAGAGAGAGAGAGAGAGAGAGAGAGATGTATGTATGTGTATGTATATATATATATATATATATATATATATATATATATATATATATATATATATATATATATAATCACATGTGTGTGTGTTTATGTGTTGTGTGTGTGCTGTATATATGTATATATATATTTATATATATATATATATATATATATATATATATATATATATATGTATATATATGTATATATATATATATATATATATATAGAGAGAGAGAGAGAGAGAGAGAGAGAAATATGTATACATATGTATATATGTAAATGTATGTATGTATATATATACATATATATACATATATATATATATATATATATATATATATATATGCATATATATATATAATCACATGTGTGAGTGAGTGAGTGTGTGTGTGTGTGTGTGTGTGTGTGTGTGTGTGTGCGCATAAAATCAGTATTGGTTGTTTACATCCAAACGTGGGCGGTTGCAGTCACATGTTTTGGTTTCATGGAGCACGGTTGCGCGGGAACACTTTTTTTTCTTCTTTTTTTGAATGGTGGAGTAAACAGGAATAATTAAAGACAAAGGAGGTAGAGAGAGAGATAGAAACGTAAATTGTCTTCATGATAGACATTATAGTTATTAAAGAACGTCAAAGGAACTCAAATTTGTCTAAATAAGGGAACCCCTGTAAGCATCAGCAGGCAAATAGGTAGACCGCCGGATTACCTCGTGGCTTTTAAATTGTTACCGGGTTACGGGTTGCTATGTAAGAATCTTTAGAGAAACTAAATGGTAACTTTATCTCCATCCACCTACGGTCATTTCCCCAGCAATGAATATCCCAAAATACTAGTCTAAAATAGTTTCTTAACAGTTAAACAGTAGCTTTCCCAGTACCCAAACACGAGGTATTAAGAGGTGGGGGGAGGGGGAGGGGGCTAAGGGAGGGTTAGGGGGGGGATGGTATGTCACAGGCAGTATACCCTCGGTACCCATAATCCCAGCGGGTATTTCAAAACAACAATATCTGCACCTGGGACCTGGGCAAGTGTGGTGGTTGAGAGTCTCAGATCCTGTGTTGTCTGCGTGGGTAACGGTCAGTCCTTCCTCAAGCCACGAGGGACGCGAGTGAAGGAAAGGAGCTGGCTGTGTGATGCGTGAATTAAATCGTAGTTAAAAAGTGGTGGTTGTGATGTTCTACATTGAAAAATATTGAGGAAAAGAGTCTGTTGAAGGTTGATAATTGCGTAAGGTATTCATCGGAAATATATATTTGATATTTGTTGCTGTGAGTCGATATAATCTGAAGACAAGTACTGATACAAATTTCCAAATTAGACAATTATATTCAACATCGAATACCTACTCATTCTCCGTTTGTCAATGGACACACCAACTAGCAAATAAGAAAATACCGTTAACAGACTCTTACCACAAGAACCCACAACATGGAAGCTAAGAATGAGAAATACAGGCAACAGAAAACGTTAACAGGGAAAATACTCGCAATATTCCTGTTTCTGTTGGCGGCAGTGGCATATGTGGATGCAATAGTGGATGGCACACTAGAAGAGGCGGCAAGTGAGGGGAAACTCCACTATGAGGTGATCATGAGGGAAGCAAAGATGCCCAAGTGAGTCTATGTTGTGTTCGTTGTCTGTGAAAAAAAACTTTAAGGCTAGATTATTTTTTTCTTCAGTGTTGATTTAAAGTAAATTGGTAAGTTGTTTGTATAATTTCGCTAAGGCTTGTTTTACTTTCTTCTGAGTTATTTCATCCGTTTAAACTCATGGATAGCTTTTGTCATTTTTTTTGTTTTTCTTTTTCTTGAAACTCCAGAACTGAACCAATCAAAGTATTGCTATATCTGTATCTGTCTTTTTTCGGTAAAACTGAAACAGCTAACACTTAATTAAGAACACAGTCTATGGTGTTATATGTGTTAAGGTTAAAAAAAATGTCACATTCAGATCAAAATTCTTCCTTTTGTAATACTATTCGTACCAATCGCTCTTCAAGGCAACTATTTTGTTTTTCAGATTATCATTATTCACCCTTGAAATCATCATTCAAAGCCCTCATAAACATTTTCCTACGTACTATCCCGAATTTTAGCTTTCTGTTCATTATATACCCACGTGGACATGTAAAATTCATGTCCTGATTAAAGACATGCTTATTTATGCCTTCAACCAAGCAAAAATAATGTAAATGTAAACGAATGTAGTGGTTTGTTTAGATTCTAATCTGGAACCTTTTTGTTTGTGAAATATTTGTTTAAATTCTAATATGAAACCTTGTTTAAAAAAATATACGCACAAATATTTCATGTCAATAAATGTTTACGTAATGTGTACGTAAAACAACAACTATTAATATCTACCACGATTATCTTATACCCCTTGGAATAATCAAAGCTAAATAGTTTTAAAACTACAAAACGAAAAATTATAAATACGTTTTTCTTCAGGTATGGAGGGTGTTACCAGAATGCGTTGGAAGACTTGCATAATGGTTGCACAAATCTTGATGATGAAGTAAGTGTGTGACTGATCGGATTCTTTATAATTGTTATTTGTATTTACTTGGACAAATTATTTATTGTTGTAGTGTATATATATTTTTTTTCCACTGAGAGATTTGTTCTTACCAGTGCTTTTGTTTTCAAGCAAGAGAACATTTTCAAAATCTTAATCTTTGGGATATTGTCAATTTATAATAGGGTCCTTACTTTTTACTGTAATTATCCTTCAATTTTTTTTCATATTTAGTAAATTGCCATTGTTAATATGTAACGGTAAAACACATGGGAATAAATAAAACCTGTGGCTGTATTTTTGTGATATCATTAATTCGATCACATAATGTTACCATACCTTTTATCATAGGATTCGTCTTATTATACATACTTACTCCCCCTTCTCTCTCACTCCCTCTCCCACTCCTACTCCCACCTCCACTTCCATTCCCTCCCCCACTCCCGCTCCATCTCCCACTCCTACTCCTACTCCCACTCCCACTCCTACTCCCACTCCTACTCCCACTCCTACTCCCACTCCTACTCCCTCTCCTACTCCCACTCCTACTCCCACTCCTACTCCCTCTCCTACTCCCACTCCTACTCCCTCTCCCACTCCCACTCCTACTCCCACTCCCACTCCTACTCCCACTCCTACTCCCTCTCCCACTCCTACTCCCTCTCCCACTCCTACTCCCTCTCCCACTCCCACTCCCTCCCCCACTCCTACTCCCTACCCCACTCCTACTCCCTACCCCACTCCTACACCCTCCCCCACTCCTACACCCTCCCCCACTCCTACTCCCTCCCCCACTCCCATTCATACTCCCTCCCCCACTCCCACTCCTACTCCCTCCCCCACTCCCATTCATACTCCCTCCCCCACTCCCACTCCCACTCCCTCCCCCCCACTCCCACTCCCTCCCCCACTCCTACTCCCTCCCCCACTCCTACTCCCACTCCCACTCCCTCCCCCATTCCCACTCCCTCCCCCATTCCCACTCCCTCCCCCACCCCCTCCCCCCACTCCTACTCCCTCCCCCCACTCCTACTCCCTCCCCCCACTCCTACTCCCTCCCCCTCCCTCCCTCCCCCACTCTGCCCCTCCCACTCCCTCCCCACTCCCACTCCCTCCCCCACTCCCTCCCTCCCCCCTCCCTACTCCCTCCCCCACTCCTACTCCCTCCCCCACTCCCACTCCCTCCCCCACTCCTACTCCCTCCCCCACTCCCACTCCCTCTCCCACTCCCTCTCCCTCTCCCACTCTCCCTCCCTCTCCCACTCTCCCTCCTCCCTCCCCCACTCTCCTCCCCTCCCTCCCCCACTCTCCTCCCTCCCTCCCCCCCTCTCACTCCCTCCCTCCCCCCCCCTCTCCTCCTCCCTCCCCCACTCCCTACTCCCGCTCCCACTCCTACTCCCGCTCCCACTCCTACTCCCTCCCCCACTCCTACACCCTCCCCCACTCCCACTCCCTCCCCCACTCCCACTCCCTCCCCCACTCCCACTCCCTCTCCCACTCCCACTTCCTCCCCCACTCTCACTCCTCCCTCCCCCACTCCTACTCCCTCCCCCACTCCTACTCCCGCTCCCTCTCATTCCCACTCCCACTCCCTCCCTTACTCCCACTCCCACTCCCTCCCTTACTCCCACTGCCACTCCCTCCCCCAGTCCCACTCCCACTCCCTCCCCCATTCCCACTCCCACTCCCTTCCCCACTCCTTCCCCTACTCTCTCCCCCTACTCCCTCCACCACTCCTTCCCCTCTCCCTCCCCTCTCCCTCCCCTCTCCCTCCCCCACTCCCACTTCCTCCTCCACTCCCACTCCCTCCCCTATTCCCACTCCCACTCCCTCCCCTATTCCCACTCCCACTTCTCCCTCCCACTTCTCCCTCCCTCATTCCCTCCCCCATTCCTTCCCCTACTCCCTCCCCCATTCCTTCCCCTACTCCCTCCCCCATTCCTTCCCCTACTCCCTCCCCCATTCCTTCCCCTACTCCCTCCCCCATTCCTTCCCCTACTCCCTCCCCCATTCCTTCCCCTACTCCCTCCCCCATTCCTTCCCCTACTCCCTCCCCCATTCCTTCCCCTACTCCCTCCCCCATTCCTTCCCCTACTCCCTCCCCCATTCCTTCCCCTACTCCCTCCCCCATTCCTTCCCCTACTCCCTCCCCCATTCCTTCCCCTACTCCCTCCCCCATTCCTTCCCCTACTCCCTCCCCCATTCCTTCCCCTACTCCCTCCCCCATTCCTTCCCCTACTCCCTCCCCCATTCCTTCCCCTACTCCCTCCCCCATTCCTTCCCCTACTCCCTCCCCCATTCCTTCCCCTACTCCCTCCCCCATTCCTTCCCCTACTCCCTCCCCCATTCCTTCCCCTACTCCCTCCCCCATTCCTTCCCCTACTCCTCCCCCCACTCCTTCCCTCTCCCTCTCCCTCCCCCACTCCCACTCCCTCCCCCTATTCCCACTCCCTCTCCCTCTCCCTCCCCCATTCCCACTCCCTCTCCCTCCCTCATTCTCACTCCCCCCATTCCCGCTCCTTCCCCCCTCCCTCCCCTACTCCCTCCCCATGATGCCTCCCCATTATCCCCCCCCACCCCACCTCAAGCAAACCTCCCCATCGCATTTGAAACTTTAAAAAAACACACCTTTTCGCTCCAGGTTCAGAGCCGACTTGCCTTACTTACTCCCTTCCCCATTCCCATTCCCTCCCCCACTCCCTCCCCCACTCCTTCCCCCTCCCTCCCCATTACCCCCCCCACCCCAAGCAAACCTCCCCACCGATGGCATCTGAAACAAAAAAAAAACACACCTTTTCAGTTCTGATGTTAAAGCGCTGAATGGCCATTGATGCCCCAGTGCTTGGCTTATAGAGCCTAAATCTTATATAAATAATGATAATAATAACCTTTTCCCTCCAGGTTCAGAGCCGACTCGCCTTGTCCTTCACCAACTGCTACATGCTGAGGTTCGGGTGGCCCGTGTACCCGTGCCGGAGCGATCAACAGCTGAGTCATTGCATGGAGGGACTGGATGCAAGGGCCGCCTCTATCTACTCGTCGATGCTCACCAACACCCTTGCCATGTGCCACTTCCTCCAGGCACAGGCGTGGCACCAGTCGACTTCGAGTGCTATTGACAAGTAGGGAGTTTCGGGTTTCTTTGAGGGAGGTGGTTGGGGGTTGTTTTGTCGGTGGGGGGGTTGTGGAGGGGTTTTTAGATATATTTGGAAAAGGAGTATTAATTTTATTTTGGCTTATGTGTAATATCTTTGTCTTATGTGTAATATCTTTGACTTGTGTATAATATCTTTGACTTATGTATAGTATCTTTGATTTATATATAATATCTTTGACTTATGTATAATATCTTTGACTTATGTATAATATCTTTGACTTATGTATAATATCTTTGACTTATGTATAATATATTTGTCTTATGTATAATATCTTTGACTTATGTATAATATCTTTGACTTATGTATAATATCTTTGACTTATGTATAATATCTTTGACTTATGTATAATATCTTTGACTCATGTATAATATCTTTGACTTATGTATAATATCTTTGACTTATGCATAATATCTTTGACTTATGTATAATATCTTTGACTTATGTATAATATCTTTGACTTGTGTATAATATCTTTGACTTATGTATAATATCTTTGACTTATGTATAATATCTTCGACTTATGTATAATATCTTCGACTTATGTATAATATCTTTGACTTATGTATAATATCTTTGACTTATGTATAATATCTTTGACTTATGTATAATATCTTTGACTTATGTATAATATCTTTGACTTATGTATAATATCTTTGACTTATGTATAATATCTTTGACTTATGTATAATATCTTTGACTTATGTATAATATCTTTGACTTATGTATAATATCTTTGACTTATGTATAATATCTTTGATTTATGTATAATATCTTTTGACTTGTACATAATATAATATGTGTTATTACAGCCTCAGAACTGCTTCTGAAGACGTGAGTTCCCAGCTGAGTCGGGCGGTTGACTCGGCCACTGCTCTGCGCAACCAGCTGGACAACCAGATGGTGGCGTCTCGAGAGGCGATAAAAGGCGTTTTTGCGGAATTCAAGTAATGCTTTTTTTTTAATTAGCTTATATGTTTCTATGTTGCTGATTTTATTTAGATATTTTCTCTGATTATCATTCATGGCATTTTATTAATTTATGTATTTATCAGCCCTGAAGGATTTATCTTTGCCAGTGTATCGTGCCTTTTGAGAAATGCATTCACACCCATTGTTGTCATAAGATCGATTCATTTCGGCCGATTCTCACTAAAAGACGTTCATTTCCGTTAAATCGACAGGGAATCGACGGCAGAGCAACGAGGACTCATCGTCGACGTATTCGACCGCGTGTCCCAACTCCAGGCACTCGTCATGGGGGAATTCACGTGGTTTTATTCGGTGAGTAAAATTCGGCGAGTTTTATTCGGTGAATTCACGTGGTTTTATTCGGTAAGTAAAATTCGGCGAGTTTTATTCGGTGAATTCACGTGGTTTTATTCGGTAAGTAAAATTCGGCGAGTTTTATTCGGTGAATTCACGTGGTTTTATTCGGTGAGTAAAATTCGGCGAGTTTTATTCGGTGAATTCACGTGGTTTTATTCGGTGAATTCACGTGGTTTTATTCGGTGAGTAAAATTCGGCGAGTTTTATTCGGTGAATTCACGTGGTTTTATTCGCCTAGTATCTCATGGTGGTCAACACACCTCGTTCGCCACGTTTCACCATTCCTTTTGTTTCTTATGTTTCCCATTGAGCAAGCATACCTCTAGCTCTAAATCAAACATCTACAGCACGAAAACCACCTTCCGGTAAAATGACAGAATCAAGATGCGATATAGCAAACGTAATTTAAAAAAAAAAATGAATAAAAATAATTCCATCTTCGTTCCATCTCAGGTCGTCTTTTACGTGAGCGGTGTCCTTGTTACACTCGTTGCCACCTGTACCCCCAGGACGGTGAGTGCTCGCTTGTCCCTCCTCACCATCCTCGCCTTCTCCCTTACCTTGGAACGAGCTGTGACGGCTTGGCTCCTCGCGAACACACACATCGACTCCTTCCAGGTGAGACGGTCGGGAGGTCGGCACGGGAAGTTCGTGTGGGTGCGCTGGAAGTTCGTGTGGGTGCGTTGGAAGTTCGTGTGGGTGCGTTGGAAGTAAGTTCGTGTGGGTGCGTTGGAAGTAAGTTCGTGTGGGTGCGTTGGAAGTTCGTGTGGGTGCGTTGGAAGTAAGTTCGTGTGGGTGCGTTAGGTATCGGAATCTCTCGGTTACGTCACGTAATTACGCTTCTGTGTAATTATATTTATATATTTATGTGTAATTATATGTATATATATTTAGGGGATGTGTATCTACTTTTCTGTGTGCGATATGGGACTTACCTTTGGTCGGAGCATTGAAAAGATGTACAAACGTTAGACAGAGTATACTTGTAGAGTTGTACCAATAATATATAATGTGTGTGTGTGTGTGTGTGTGTGTCTACTTGTATACTTGTAGAGTTGTAGCAATAATATATATATTGAACTACGTATAAAATCTAATATGAAGATTTATAAACATTGCAGATAGAAGTCCACACAGCTGTTTGGGCCATTCGACGTGGGTGTGTGGTTGTGTGCTGCCTTGCCCTCATTCGAGCTGTGTTGTCCTACAGGTGAACGATCGCGATTTTGGTGTTAATTAGTGTTTTCTAATTAGTGTTTTCTAAATATCGGGTTACCTGTTTCTGGATGTTATATTGGTTTTGTATCTAGAATTTACTTTTTTTTATCTGAGAAAAGTTTGTTTTTAGATCGGATACCCGTTCATTTTAACTTTTTGAAGGATGACTTTTTTTTTAAGATGTGAATTCATGTTCATTGTGACAAACATAGGGGAAAAATATGAATGAGAATTAGTAATTACACAATGTAAGAAATGTAATTAACGTATCGACAGATGAAAATATAATATAGAAACGTCAGTGACATATCATGTGTTATAGAAAAATATCATTCTCAATTAAAATAATCATTCTCACGTAAACAATACTATCTCCAGTTGTGTACATAAACTATACGGACTCATGATATATCTTTATGCATGACAGAGACCCCGTTGCAGTGACAGCTGCGCGTCTGGAAGAACTCGCATCCGCCACGAGTGAAATCAAGAAACTGATGAACAATACGCCAGGTTTGATCCTATTTATCTAATAAGGAGTGTGGTTAGGTACCTTAGTGTCCCCCCGGGGCTTTGTCTTCCCAGATCCATTTGAAAAAAGGGCTTAGTTAGCAAGGCAAACTCAGGTTGAATTCTTACTCTAGAGGGAGTGATCATCCTTCTTCACTCACTGCTAAGTAAAGCTGAAATTGTCTTAAAATTTATTAAAGGACGTCCCACATCTTAGAGTGTACTAGAAATACTAACAGTGATGTTGTCTTTTGTGAGAGGACGATTTTGATTTTCCAAAAGAAGTACCCTAAATGTTTTAATTCTCAAGAGTAAGTACAAAGTTGAATCATAAAAGCTCTAATCTTTCCCCCCCAGCTGGAGCCTTGGAACTAACCAGCACGACGCTAGCCAGCCTGTCTCACGTGCTGAATGACAGTGCTTCTTCTGATGATACTTATGAGCCCAGCGATGCATCGGACATCGAAGACCAACTGCTAGATGATTATGATGTGAGCAGGGCTTTGAATTCTCTGTTTTTTGTGAGAATGACTTTTTTTCATTCTTTTTTTTTATTGTCAGGGGAGTACAGATACGTATACATGTAATATTACATTTCTATTCATTTCTAATGCACTGCCTTTTCGAATTATTTGTTTCTAGTCGATAGTATGATCGAGGGAAATGATAATCCGAGAAACATACTTAATACAAAAGGACATTTTCTTCCAGTTCGAGGAGTCAGGCGGTTGGGCGAACTCCAGGTACTCTCTGAGGAGAAGACCGAAGGAGGCGGTCCAGAACCCCGTGGTAAGCATGGAGAGCCCAGAAGCCTTCGGCAGGACAGTCCGCCGCCTGGAGAACATTTCGAGGCATCGTTCTCGTGCCCAAGCTCGACGTGTGTCCAAGAGCACCAGCACGCACCAGGCCGGCGTGACCAAGATTTCTGATATCTCTAATGACCACTTCGCTGACAGGACGAAAGATTCTGGGATCGAGTCACTCTCCGGTTGAGTTCTCGCGGTCAGATTTCATCAGTCTGTCCGAAACTGGAGTTATTGCTTGTGCCATTTCGCTTTTAATATTTTCGTAACGATGCTGTCAGCGTTAAATCGGTTTTTAATTTAAAAGTGCTTGCTATGCTCACCAGTGTATTGTCCAGTAAGAATTTATTCTGGTGATTTGTTATGGCTTCTCGTACAGTGCTTTTGACTGAATATTATGCAAGCATTTAAGAGTATTTTGTAATATGAAGTTAATGGAGAGAGAGATTTCTCTAGTAATACTAATTTGAATCAATGAGAAAAGTATATAGTCTTTAAGCGTCAAGGACGGATATGTCATATTTTACAGGGTATTAATACTTTTTTTTTTGTAAAAGGATTCAAGTAATTTTGTGTTACTTTGAGCTCTGTTGCTGACACTGAAATCTCAATAATGAAAGCCATTGTTTTTAAGATAATTTCTTCAACTATATATTGAAGTGTTTAATGTGTGTATATATGTATCTTCAATTATGTAATTATATACTACGTTTTACCTTTTTAAGCACTAATAAAGAGTACATATTAAGATTGTTAGGACTGACTTTTCTTTCTGAAAACCTTTGCAAAAAATAATTCACGGTGAAAAAAATAAAAATCTTCTAAAAATCAAGTGTATTTACCAAGCATACTTGAGCAAAACCATAAATATATAACACTAATCCATACTATACCAATCAAATTAACAATTTTCAATATAAATCTATAAATCATATTTATTTTACATTGTGAAGATTATTCATATTACATTTTAAGACTGTAAAAGTTAAAACATGGTTATAAATAGCTACAATGTGTGAAAGTTCTTCCAAACAACTTAACAAAACCTTTTAAAAATTATCCAATTGAAATATCACCCTTCTATTCTTGTGCTTGGGTTTCATTCATGGATCCAATAAAACATTATAAAAATTGTGAACATTTATTTGATAAAGAAAAAATCTCCTTTTATACATTCTTCCACACCAGGCAGATGATATAATGATATTTACATCTGAAACTGTACATGCTGGTGAAAAAATAATACATTACATTATGAGAGGGAAATCAGTAACGTATGCACACACACTTGTTTTTTGTTTTTTATCCCCGATTGCATTTCCACAGACCAACTATATAAATGAACAAACCAAACCAGGTTCCGAGAGGTGACGTGACATCTTCGTTCTTGCTTTGAATGTTGGATAGAAACAGACTACGGTATTCAAACTATGTTATTTTAACTTTTCTTTACTACAATTTTATATAATCATTGGCATTCTTTCTTCTAGTTGGCAAAGAAAAGTCTACACAGCGAGATGAGATGCATACCAGTAAATTGTAGAATATATACGTTCCTGCATATTTATCAAGTCTGCCACGCGTCTTACCTGGGAGAAGACACTGCAAATAGCAACTCCGAGAAAGAGTGAGAGAGACGCTATCTGCGCTTCTCTGGATTAGAAGGAAGCAACTACCTGTACACAATGTAGTTGGTTAATTCCTTCCTCGTGCACCTGACAATCCATTAGTGGTGATTTCCCATACGCGTCAGTCCTTAACCAACTTCCTAGTCCCTCGGTTATCTTAGGCAGCTCCCTTGTAAGTAACTAATAATTTGACAAAGCCCATGATCGTTTTTTCTGTTGATATATATAAATATTTCTTGTACATAACTAATAATTTAACAAAGCCATGATCAGTTTTTCTTTTGATATATATAAATTTTTTTTTTTTATCAATGTCAATCAACCTAAATGAACTAATTTGCATAGTCCACTTGTAGGTGTTCATATCGAGATTTAGAAGTCTTTCCATGATGGGTAACTACTTTACAATTCACAAGAGCCAATAACCTCCACCCAAAGCGCACTTCCTCGGTCATAAGGTAATATGTTTCATGAGTGATGCTCCCGTCAAAACGTGTTAAACTCTTTACTGAATGTGGTACTTTACTTTTCTTTGTGTAACTTGTAAACATCTTGTTGTACATCATAAGCCCACACAAACGATTATCAGTGTTGGTATAATCATCATTCTTAAGAAGGAAAAGATCAACCAAGCCAGTAATATTCGGAAAGTTAAGTAACACTACGTTTAAGTAATTTCTGCATAAGACTTGCTTCATATATTAATTTGGAAACAAATTGCTCTCTGATTATAAAATGCAAATCTAAATAATATCATTTATTACTTACAAATTTGATAAATATATTTGCAAATTTCTTTCCAGAAAACACTCCTATAATCAATAAAACTCATGAAAGGAAGCAAACCATTCATGTTTTATCACAAGACAAGTACAAAAACTGCCTGAAGAGCCTCTATTGCAAACTGTATATATATATATATGTAAACGCCTCATAATAGCGAGGCAATAATGGCTTCTGTATCGATACAGTAAAAACATGCTATCACTCCTCCGGCATAACATGTAAACCTCCTCTTTTATCATCAGTTGAAAGAGGGGGAAAAAAGGAAAAAAATATATATATATTAATAATAAAGTACATAACCATGACTAAATGCTCTCTGCATCACAGATCAGTTGCACACACTTCACGCAATGAATCATGATAATTACAAACTTTGAGTGTGAAGGCTGAAAACACCAGTCTGTCTTCACGAATATCGGAATTATCAATACTTTAACTCGTAATGCAGTTGTATAACACGGCAAAACAATGGCTTCTGTTTTCTTCTTAGAACTACATCACAAAAATGTGTTATTACTCACACTGTGAAACGATACACTTGTGTGTAGTTTTCAAAAATTCATTTACATTGTGACTTGTTTATTGAATACAAAAAGGCCTCACAAACTATCCTTTTACTTTTGTGCATTGCATGTAAAGTCTGTTTATTAATTATTATTTACACTACAAATAGTTTTCATATAAAATCTGCTTTGAAAAAACAAATAAAATTTCTCACCCTGGAACAAAATTAATAATAATAATAATAATAATAATAATAATAATAATAATAATAATAATAATAATAATAATAATAATAATAATAATAATAATAATAATAATAATAATAATAAATAATAATAATAACAATAAATAATACAAAATACATATACTCCCTGAAAAAATAAAATCCTCCCCTACCCTATTTTTTCATTTTTTATAATATATATACATATATATAACTATTTCACGTGATAATAGTTTTTACTGTATATTATACACATAAAGGAATATAATCTGCAATCTAGTAACTAAAATCCCTTCGGTTATGGTATGCAAAATAAAATATAGACATCAGTGTTGTTTTTTTTCTTCTCATAAACCTTACCTACACGTCGCCTTGTTTCCGTCACTCAAATCACCGCTCGTCTCACCAGGTAAGCCTAACCCCCACACGTTCCCTGGACTTGAGGGTACGGACAGGTGTCTCGCCTAAGACACATCACACATTGAATACTTGGGACTGAAGTATGAGACAAGGTACCTATATGACTTACTCAGACCATGAGAATATATTTACATAGATTAATAATAATAAAAATTATAATAATAATAACTATAATAGTAATAATGATGATAATAATAATGATGATCATAATAATATAAATAATTCATTACACAATCAGACCAGAATCCCATTTCCACTTCTTGTGTAACTCCTCTTCTTGCTCTTCTGAACGCCAGGTATTATCGCACCTTGACAAAATATATTACATCCATTCACAGGCATACTCTGAGGGCGTCTACCACCTACCCCCGTCACCTTCACCTGACGAACGGGGTGATCTCGCTCTCGAGCCTCGGGGAGGAGGTCTGGGTGCTCGTGTGGTCATAGTTCACAAGTCGACGCCCGACCAGGTACTTGTCGTTTTTTATGTGTTCGTAGAGTCGGGTGAACTGTACAACTTGCATGATGATGAGGGTAGACAGCAGTGTTATGATCAACAGTGCAGGGTATATGCGACGTTCCACCAGAACCTGTCAAGAGACAAAAATTGCTTCCTATGTTAGCTGTTCAATAAAGAGGTAAAGCTACTCAACTGCAGAGACAAACTTTCACAGTCAAGTTAAAAATAGGTCTTAATAAAGCCCATGAAAGTGATAGCAAAATGACAAAGAAGAGAGGGAAAGGAAAATTATCGATGAGGAAAAAATAAAGAATGAAAAGAAAAGGGGAAAAGAGAGATTAAAAAAAAAAATAACGATGATAATAATAACAATTCAATATACATCATCATCATCATCATCATCATCATCATCATCATCATCATCATCATCATCATCATCATCATCATCATCATCATCATCATCATCATCATCATCATCATCATCATCATCATCATCATCATCATCATCATCATCATCATCATCATCATCATCATCATCATCATCACCATAACCAAATAAAAACAAAAAAAGCAATCAGACTTACCAGAGCACTAGGGGGCACGAAGAGAGGGGCTAGCGTATGTGCGGTGACGTAGGGAATGGTGAGACAGGCACCTAGGCTCGCGATGACCGGAAGTGCCGTTTGGCCTACAAGCAGGTTCAGGTCCAGGCCACGCACTCCTCCCAAGTAGATATGTTCTAGGTTCGTCTTCAGCCACCAGTTTGGGCCCATCATGACCAGGGCACACATGATCTTTGTGTAGAGGACTCCCAGGGCCCAGTCCTAACCAGAGAAAGGATAAATGGATAAATGGAGGATACGAGTGCAGGACGTATCCAGGACATATGTTATATTTTTGTGTTGGGGCTAAACTAGATCCTTTGTATTCAACTCAACACAAATTATATTATCAAATATACAAAACTGAAATATCAATACATATTAAATCATCTATAATAGTAGCTATCTAAATCCACAGAGAAATAAACATCTATATAGCATCTGTCTAACATTTTTTTAACCAGTGTTCACTGAAGGCTGTATCATTAAAATTTATAAATCTAAAAATATTGTACTTTTTTTTTTTAAGGTCAGCAAAGTTAGTCTCACACACACACACACACACACACACACACACACACACACACACACACACACACACACACACACACACACACACACACACACACACACACACACACACACACACACACACACACACACACACACACACACACACACACACATTTATATTTATATTTATATTTATATTTATATTTATATTTATATTTATATTTATATTTATATTTATATTTATATTTATATTTATATTTATATTTATATTTATATTTATATTTATATTTATATTTATATTTATATTTATATTTATATTTATATTTATATTTATATTTATATTTATATTTATATTTATATTTATATTTATATTTATATTTATATTTATATTTATATTCATATTCATATTCATATTCATATTCATATTCATATTTATATTTATATTCATAAATAAATATAATACAAATGCATTCAGTAAGTGATTTTTCATTGACATTTTTCCCTTCAGCAACACAACTCACCTGCCAGAGGAAGATGATGGGCGTCTGATGAAGGGGAACTCGCAAGGGGATGACGATGACCAGCTCCATAAGAACCCCCACCATCAACGGCACGATCACTGCCACCACAACTAGCGCCACCAGTGCCTTAGTGCCCTGAAACAGAATTTGTTTATAAATCACTCTGGTGATGAAAGCCACAAAATACAGTTAATATATATGCAAACAAAAACCTGAGACTATAAATTTCCTATCAATCATGTACTTACCATGATGCCCCATTGCTTCAAGCGTAGGATGACTTGCGACCATCCAAGCATTATCCAGGAGACGAGGAGAGTGATGCCTCGAATACTGAGCAAACATAGGTACAGACCACATGCACCAGTATATAGTTCATGTACCTTGAAAATAAAAATCTATTATCTATCTGCTTATATGTGACATCACTAACAATATGATTTCAGTGTTATAGGCTAAAATACTATTAAGTTCTTTCGACCTTTCAAACTATGGCATAAAGTAATATTTCCATATCTTTCCATCCCAAGGACATTTCGCATACTATGTCTGACTTACTTTGGTGTCGCCAAGAGCAAGATACATGCACTGCCGACCCACCAAGACAGGAAGTGTCAGACAAATGATTGATGCAGCAGTCAGGCTCACACACATCATGATCACCAAGCCCAAGATTCGCACACCGAACCATCTCGGCCGCAAGTAAGCCTGGAAACCTGAAAAGAAAGCAAGAGTGCGTGTGAATGATCCCCGAACCAATTAACTATGGGAGTCAAACTTAGCATAGAGGCAAATCAAACACAAAACCCCACGGCAGGAGAGAGAGACCCCACCTGTTGGCCCATCTCGCTGGAGCAACGCCTGGTGAGCCGCACCGAGACCCCCTCCCAGGGCGTCACCACCCCCAGGCCCTCCAACGACAGGGTTCACCAGGCCTTCCACAAGCTCAGGATCGACCTGCTCCACTTCCACTGGAGGGGCAGCTGCACCACCTGCTCCACCTTCTCCAGCAGCACCAGCTGTATCACCTCCAATCACAACACCACCTCCCTATAATAATGCAATGTGTGTATTAGATGTATATATATAAATATTTACAATATGGTCACCCTAGTCATATACAAACATAAAAGTTCTGGAAAAATACATTCTAAATCAAGTTAGTTTATTAGTTTTTCATCAGCCTCCTACCTGAGCATCAAGAGCCACATCGCCTAGCAAGTACGATCTCAGTCCCAGAATGTGAGATACAGCAGCACACCAGTGTCTGACCAAGAGTTTCAGCCAGACTCGAGTATGACCTTGTTCTAGCAGCGCTGGAAGTATTACCTGGAGCAGCAGCAGCTCCAGTGACAGCTCACTCACTGGGGTATCACTATCAACAAAACAGATTGTATTACTTGTCACATTAAACTGAATAAAATACATCAATATTCTCCACCTACTTCATTTTCTTCCAAGTTCTACCTTTCTTATGGCTTATTTACCTTGATAGTGTAATATGATATGGTAAAAATGAAGGCCATAGTCCATGAATGATCTTTATAGGCAGCCACAACATCAACAAGACTGTGGAACCGAATATGACCATGGAGGCCAAGAAGCGTCGAGTGTGGCGCACGATGGGCAGGTGGATCATCTGGGGACAGACAGCGCAAAGCATATGGGGTTGATATCAAAATGGATCATCACTATCAGCTTTTATTTCCTTAGAGCAAAATCTATAAAGCACAAACACAATAACATGTGAAAAAAAAAAAAATTAAATTAAATAAAACCAAAATGAGATGCTGAAACATTTAAACCTTTTAAGTAACTTTCCTTTTCTCACTGTGATCGTTTCATCTCAACATAATCTCAACAAATCAAGGCACCTGCCTTTGATTCCGGCACATCAACTGACCTCTTGTACGGGATTGAAGTCTGGGTCATTGAGATTCCTGAGGAACCACAGCACGCCCGGCCTCAGCACTTCCCGCAGGAGGAGGATAAAGGAGGCGAAGTAGAAGACGTAGACCATCCCTACCAGCCAATGGATGAACATGGATGTGCCCGGCGCCATCTTAAAGCTCACCTCTCGGTCCTATTCAGAATGAACTCCGTTTTATTTATCTTTTATTAATTTTGGGGGGTTTTCAAGAATTCCAAAAACAATTACAAATAAACAAATCTCAAAAACAGTCACAAGTATAAAAGATAACTGCACACTTCCATTCAAGTCTTTTGTTGACTACGCTCTAAATCTCTCAAGGGGAATAAAAATAAATAAATAAATAAAACAATTCACAATGTACCACATACCTTAAGCGTTGCATCAAAGAGGGAGAGGGAACAAATGTCCAGCCACCAGCCACCTATCAGAGGGAAGACCCCTATCTCCACTACACTCAGTAGAGCAACTTTAACTACAACATAACATAAACCTAGGACACGCTTTGACCTGCAGGGTAAAAACAAGAAAAAGAAAAAAATTAATGAATGTAACCATAAAATATTAAATATTCTTTTGAGAAATAAGTTTTTTTTTATGAAAACATCTGGACTTCTTAGCATATTTCTTTGCAAAAGAAAAGGACTTTTCAACAATTTGTAAGCAAAAGTTCCTGGACAGTTGTAGTTCTAAAGCTATTTCAAAATGATCTCAACATTGTAGAATGAGTGATATAAAACCTTAGTCAAAAATGACTGAGCACAGCTGGAAATGTATTTCTCCAGTATCATATAAATTAAGTGATATCTAACAACAGCAGTAACAAATAATCCTAAGAATCTATATCACAATTTATTTTCATAAATTGTCCAAATTATCATCGACTCCCTATGATTGTGAGAAAAAAGAAAAGTGTATTTCAGCTTACCTGTTTAGCCTGATAATTGCAGCCAGTGTATGTAATAGCACCAGGCATAAGCCAACCACACAGTACCCACACAATGCTGTCAGAAGACCCTCAAAGTGTGATGCAGACACCCATGCTTTAAGTTTAAAACCAACTATGGTAAAGTGTCCAATGTGATATGGACAAAATGCTGTGGAAGGAAAAAAAGAAAAATTTGAAAATAACATTACTAAATTGGCTATTTTGATATCTGTACTCTGATCTGAAGCATTATTTAAATTCTCCCATTGTACTGTAAGTAATGAAAGGTTGCGCTCTATGTTTAAATCATTAAAATGGAAATTTCTATGTGCAGTATCAACACGTAACTTCCATTTTTTTTCCTTATTGTTAACACTTCATAACAAAGATTAAATCAACATTAATCAGCATAAATAATAACCAACAGCTAAAAAAATTCAGAAAAATCTAATGACCAAAATTACCCAACTTACAGAAACTAACCTAAAAACCACCAGCGACCAACTCACCAAAGACCAAAATGAACATAGTGTTGAGAGAGACCACCCAGAACACATGTTCTAGAAACACGAGCGAGCCGTCGAGACCCAGCAGGCGCTCCCAGGTGAGCTCCTCGGCCGCCCGGTCCCACTCTATGGGGTTCCAGTTCAGGTCGTCTGCGGCAGCTCCCGGGTCGAGGTTGTTGTTGGCTGGAGCCCCCTCGTGGATGATCTCGCCCTCCCCACCTGGTCAGAGGAGGAGGTCTTGAGTCACTGAGTTCTAGATTTAATGGTGTTGTGGGTTAGAGATTCATGGCCTGGTGCTATTGGGTCTTCCAGGCTGATAATGCTGTCTAGAGAGTGACAATCACTTTATTTGGATTAAGAGTTTTTTTTAAACCCAAACCTCAATAATTATGATTATGCTTGTACTACTGAATGTTGAATGGTACAGTAATATGAAAACAATGATGCAGACAGACAATACAGATTCTAAATAATTATGAAAAGTAGACAAATACCAAGAGTAATAAAATAAAAAAAATAAAAAAAATGACAATCAAAAATATTTAAATCCTTCACAAAATAAAAACAGCAACCTACCTTCCCCTATGTTTTGATTTGCCGGCACAGGAGCCAGCTCCTGATTGGCTGGATCATCATTGATGTCCAGGTTGTCATTGGCCACTTCCGGCTGCGGCGCAACGTTATCGTTGGCCGCTTGCACTGGAACTTGCCCGTTTACTTGATTGATTGCTCCAAAGTTTCCAGGTGGCTCATGCTGGGAAAGGAGAGATTCGATTCTCTTATAGAAAATCATATACATTGTACTGCTGTGATCATGGTGATAACACAGTCTGATCTTTGAGCATCACTAATATATACGTGTCTCGTTTACGCTCCCCATATATATACTATTAATCCCTTCACTACGGGCAGTAGAAAACGCCCCTCATGCCGTATCCGAGGTGCACCAAATTTTAAACGTCGCTACTGAATATGACAAGTTTTAAGCCAAAATCTCT
>BOPN01000483.1:145000-167500 GCA_017312705.2 Penaeus japonicus
ACAATAATACATTTCCGATTGTGTACACTGTTCCATACTTCATAACACTAATATAAGCTGTCATAAACAAAGTTCTCCAAAGCATGAATGAATAACATTAACATTTAATCTGAACAGAATGTGAATATAAAATGGCTATTATAGTAACAACATCCCATGTAGTACTAATATGATGTAGATAGTAAAGAGTACTTAGAATTAGATAGATTATAGCACTGAGAATAATATTAATCACGGAATAATGAAATTAATCAAAACATAAAAAGGTACATTGCAAGACCTCCGCTTGTATGGAACACGTATTTTCGTTACTCAGAACACCTGTCACTGAACACCATGTCTTACGCACAACAGGACTACTCATCCCTCGCATATATCTCAGAAGGGCGACAAATAACGTCAAGACACCCGTTCAAATAACGACACTTTGATATCCACCGTGATTTTCCTCATATGATCGCTAGAGTAAAAACAGTCAAGGTTGCCAAGGAATGTTCCCTGTTCTCGCACTCCAGCCCACTTGCACGACCATTCCACACACGACACTTTCCTCTGCCGTCTTTCGGAGACCCAAAAGGCCCAAAGCCTCCCGGATTTAGGCCCGGGGGAGGCGCAGGAGCGAGAAATAAGGGCTCACCTTGGTTCTGAGAATCCTCCTCCATTTTCAACACTCGAAGAGCTGAGCATCGAGACCGCGACACCTATATATTTTTTCCTTTCTCCTCGGCGGACCAATCGTACATAACCCCTTATCCCTCAAATCTAACGATATTTACTCCTTCGATCTTATTTATCCCCCGTTCTAAATAAGGGCTACAAAGGGCGTGGCAAGAGTCTAAACGCATTTAAGAGTTTTGAAAGGTGTTAGCCCCACGGAGCTCGCCCTTCCAGCTGGAGTTGTTTACATGTCAGAAGACGCCATCGCAGCGCCGAGGGAGAGGTGCGTGCTCCTATTTAGATGGATTTTGTAGGATTCTCGGCTCTGGAATCCTCTCCTGGGTGGGATAGCCGTTTGGTTGGGGTATTGGGGGAACGGCGGGACTTTTCTATAGTGGTAAGATAATTACGTCATATGTAGTAATGGTGTTTCGATTGAACTTACTGGTGTGATTAATCATTGATTTCAACTAATTTTGTGGGTATAGTAATTGTCAAAATATGTTGAAGTTGTGACATATGTTTATCTTTTTCAGTGTCAACTCTGTAAAAGAATTAAATGTGTTTGAAATATATTCGAAAGTGACAAGGCCAACTTATGTCACTATATCACTTGATTTTAAGATATTTCAGATATCTTAAAAGTTAGATAATGTAAATGTAATTTTCAATCGGTTTCTAGGAACCAATTAATTACTTGATCCTTGGTCATTAAAGATTATATTATCCCTACTGAGGTATCATGTTGCATCTGGCAAGTAAAGTAGGTTATCATTATTGATTACTTGGATTATGGGTCATTATTATTAAGATTAATATTTTTATCAAAAATGAATGGTGCCTCTTATGTTAAACACTTTTAATGTAATTTCTAAATGTTGAATGTTTCCCAGGGAAAATGTATATTTTATAGGATTAATAATGTAGTTGTATATACAGGTATACAAGAAACTTATAGGAGCATTCAAAATAGGACTTTTCCTTAAAATGATGTTTGATGTATTTTACCCAGATCCATTTTGAACTTGCTGTAGTGAATGGACTACAGTTTATAAGTCCAACCTGATAGTGGCATAGAGTCAGGCTATTGCAGGGGCCACCGTATCTTTGTCACTGCAGCAAAGGCCAACATATCTTCACCACACATTCTGGTAAGATAAGGCTTGGGAGGTTGACAAGCTCTATCTTACCAGATTTATTGTGATACAGGTTTGCTTACCAGAATTTACATGGAGGAGATTTGTTGGCATTTTCTGGAGCGCCAACAGACATAAAGGCTGTAGTAGTCTGCAAATTAGCTAGTGACAGACGTATAATTATCTTGTAAATATTTACCAAAATGTAAATGACATGGGATATGATGTGCTGCTAGAAAATCTATCAATGCATTATATTGATCCAGTTATCCACCATATCCTAAAATCTGAACTGCTATTAGTTATATAATAATACTAAATATATCCTCGGATAGTCATTCATTTTAAGGTGCTTAAGCTTTATTTCTGCATTTATTTTGTGGTTCATTTATTAATGTTTAATTTATTCCCCCTTTTCTTTTTCTTTTCAGGCCTCACAATATCAATTGCTTTAAAGAAATAGAGCAATTTTTATAGGAAAAAGAAATGTCATTGTGGAGACAGATATTTTTGTAATTAAGCAGAGAAAAAGAACTAGATATCCTATCAGAATTATACCTCTCAACTTCACGCTGCTGCATTGCACATTCCGAACCCAGGGCAATGGGGATGTTCGACCGGCTAGCATTTTTCCTTGGCCTCAAGAAACGCGAAGCAAGTGTACTGGTCATTGGCCTTGACAACTCAGGAAAATCAACTATGCTGAACCATTTCAAGACAGAAGATCAGAAGACAACAGATATTGTCCCCACTGTGGGTTTCAATGTGGAAAAGTTCAAAGGTAAGTTTGAAACAAGTTTTTTTTCTTTTTCTTTTTTCTTTTCTTACTTTGCCTCTTCTTTATTCTTTGATTCAGAGTTAGATAGAACTTCTTTGAAGCTTAGTATTGGTAAGATTAGAATATGATTTTAAGTAAAATTGTAAATTTGCCAGAGGGACATTTGGCATTTATGTTATTGCATGATTGCAAGTGATCATTATGTACATGGAATTTGACTGAGTGTAACTGCTATATGCATTTCTTTATTTGAAGGAAAAAAATTAGATGAATAGAAAAGAAATGCTATGATAATTAAATCAAAACAACCTGAGACATGTTTTCACCAATAAGCACTAAAAGGAAATTAAAATGAAGACTAGAAGTATCCTTTAAAAACAAGTATTATAATAGGTATAAACTGCATCAGTCATGTATCAGTTGTCAAGTCCCATGAAAGTACAGTGCATATGAAGTAAAGATTGTACAATTTTTGTTCAGTTTATGATTTTGTAATGGCTAATTATATAAAACAAGAAAATTACTGAGTTGAAACTTTGAAACTATTTTCAGATGAGATCTATTGCTTGGTCAGCATGGAGTCCATTTACTTGTCAGCAAAAGATTTTAGTTATTTATGCAAGTTTTTCTTTGAACAATTAGACTACTCCAATTCAATTTGTTTGCTATAATTCTTACAAGGCATGGTGCAGGGAAATAAAAGTACTTGTCTTTCTATCCTCATGTTCAAAGTCAGATGCGAGTTTTCATTGTCCATATTACTTACATGGGTATAATCTCCATCCTGGGATGATCTGTTTGTTTTTATGAAGTCGTATATAAAAATAATTGCGTGATGCATTTTTTTTTTAACATTTTAGAGCCCTGGAACCAGCTTTCTGATTATCAATAGCCATATAGTTTGTCAATGTAGCCAACTGCCTTACTGTAAATATCAGATAAACTCCTATGAGACGAATGCAGATTTGACTGCCATGCTTGTTTGTAAACTTTATTCATCTTCAGCATTACCTTTACAGAGACATTGTATGAGGCGAGTAGAGCTAAACAGTCCGAGAAGTAGATTTTATTTTAGAAAATATAATCTTCAGCCTTCTAGGGTCATGCAAACAAATAAAGAGACATTGAGACCAACTTTTATCATGTAGAATATATTGGAAGTAGATGTCAAGACTCACTCAATGCAGTAAGTGTTTCTTTGTGTTTGTTCTGTGATATATTTTGAGCTTATTGTTTTCTTTTTCCAGCAAAAAATGTGGGTTTCACAGCATTTGATATGTCAGGTCAAGGACGCTACAGGAGTTTGTGGGAGCATTACTACCACGACTGTCAAGGGGTCATATTTGTGGTGGACTCTAGCGACAAGTTGCGGCTGGTCGTTGCCAAGGATGAGCTAGATATGTTGCTTCAACATGCTGAGGTTTGTGTTTGTGTGTTTGTGCGCGTGCCATTCAAATATGAAACAAGGATCGACATTACGAGATTTCAGTTGCTTTTCTTACTTGCTCTTTCCATCTACTTCCTTTCATTTTAAAGTGTTTGACCTGTCTTGCTTCCCACTAACAGATCCGCCATCGCAGGATACCAATACTGTTCTTCGCCAATAAAATGGACATGCGAGATGCCGTGAGTAGCGTCAAAGTCTCGGCAGCTTTGGGGCTAGAACGCATCTCAGACAAGCCGTGGCACATTACCGCTTCTAATGCCATCACCGGAGAAGGCCTTCACGAGGGTGTGGAATGGTTGACAAATCAAATCAAGGAAAATTTTGGAAATAATGCAAACCGTTAGGCAAAGCACGGGGGTGATATTTATTAATTCGTTTATTTTTTAAATTTATTATTATTATATTTTGTCCCCCAAGGAATTATTTCATCATTTCCATTGGCCTAAAAACGGTTTATAACGAGCAGCTAGATCTTTTTGAATAGGTTATGGTATTAAATTCTTGAACTAAATATGAGTTACTGTGAGAAAAAACATTGATGATAATGGAAAAGAAGTCAGTGGATTATTTTTCTTTGTTCTTTCTCTATTTCTTCTTCTCCTCCTCCTCTATCAATTCTTTTAATATTCCAGATGTATTTATTAATGTTTTGCAGTTGCTTAAGGCAGAGTTGAAGTTAAAATTCCTCTTGATAGGGAATTTCCAATTGCTTGCTTAAGGTAAATGAAAACCAGTTTCAGGAATTTGTTTAATTACTTTATGGAGTTCACGAAAATTGTTATTTTTTCTTTGGACTTTAAATAGACTGCATTCCTGCTGATGCTAATGCCAAAAGCCTGCCGTCCTAGAAGGTAAACTTTGAAGCTGGACTCTTCAAAACTAGTCAGTGCTGTGATAAGGAAACTTGAGTGCTCTTATAAATCTAGTCAACATTGAAACAGAGCCTTAGTTACAGAGCAGTAATGCGTAGATCTATACATTCGGTTCTCATTCAGCATTTTCTACAACCAACTTATTGATTTGTTAAAATTATGCGGCATTAATAAACAAGATTAAGAATAACTTTTTCACATTTGAGTTTGTCATGTGAGCATTGTTAAGTTATAAGACTTTATTTTACTATTGCGTATAGTACATGCCTGTCGGTAGAAGCTTATATGCGCAGTGCACAAATCTATACATTTTTATAATTTATTACTTTTAGGTTTTACATACAAGGAGAATTGTTTTGTAAGACATATGTATGTATTCTTTTTTTTGCCTGTCATATTCTGAAATAATTTAGGTAATATTTGGTCTCGATATTCTCTTAATTTCTTTCCCCTTTTGTGTCATGATCTATGCACCGTAAATATACCACAGATTTTTGTATGTGTGTTCTTGATGCTTTTGATAGTCACTGTTCCATTTTCTTTTTTCTTCTTCATAGCACAACATTCCTACCTGAGGATCTCTTTATTGAAACCAAAGACGAAACATTCCAATGTTGTATGCTAAGTTGCTTTACATTATGGTTTTGCAATAGGTCCACATTGCAGCAATGTTGAGTGTATTGATGTTCTAGTCATTTGTTGTGTTGTCTCTCTTGCATAAATCTATCAAATGCAAAAGGTGTCTTGTCTGTTTTGGGTGATTTTTACTTTGTTTTTTGCTTGCCGAAAGTACACTGAATTTGAGTACCTTTTTTTGTTTTTGTTGGAAGAAACAGGAAGGGGCATCTATAGGGAAAAGAGGAGAAAATGTTGCTGGAAAAAATACCTGCCAAGTAATAAGTAAAAATTGATTATATATTTCTACAAATATACATTGGCAATTTTTTTTCTGTCTCTCTCAAGTTGCCAAATTGCAGATTCAATGATTTTGAATACATCAACTCTGGTAAAAAGATATATATATTAATGATGACAAATAATCTAAAATTAAAGGTAACTTTCAACATGAAGTACAGATGTATCACACATTAGGGTGTATTAATAGTATTTGGACACTGTACCTGTGAACTTATTATGTAATATTGAAGCATCGTATAAACTGATTGCTTTTTTCTTTAAGGTGACATTTTGTACCATCTAAAGCACAGTGAATAAAAATGCAATGAAATTTCTGTATCCAAGTGTTAAATGTGTTTCTGCTTATTATTTGCTAAACAATTTTAAAAGAAACATGGGATGTAATAGGAATATGTTGGTCCATATTTTCCACATGAATTTTAAAGTTTACAGGTTCATTTTAACCCAATAACAATGGGCCAGTTTTGGCTCTGCCCGGTCCGGTGTGCTGGCCATACAAAATGTCATGAAGTGATATCACATCCCCAGCAACAAGTGCTGCCACCACGTGACATGATATCACAGTGTTAACGGGTTAAGTTATAGCGTTAAGAAATTAAAAGTAAAAGTCCTCAAGACATATTCATTCAGATTGATGCATCTATATCAAACATTAAAATTTATTTTGGTTATGTTGTCTATGCCATTTTATGCAACTACACACTTATAACTAAATGGTTACTTCACATGAGGTAAAACAGATAAAATGTAATCTTTGTGTTTTATATTTTTATTTTTGTATTTGATTTTTTCTAAAGGTATCTACTGGTGTAATTGAATCCGTCCATAACCGTCCATTATACCAATGATAAGAAAGAGGTTTTATTATAAAGACATATTTTTATTTAGTATTTTCATGTATTTTCAGCTTGCACAATAAAAAACTTCAGCCTAAGTAGGTAATTTTATTTAAATGTTATAACATCCATTACACGTACTGCACTAAGCCTTATTTATCTCCAACAAACCTAATTTGTTATCTGATAGATTGTTAGAACTGATATGCCCAAAAAAGTTATATCTGGTCTTGCATAACTTTTAAAGAACCCTTACACATTATGCAAAAGGATTCCTTGAGAAAAAAAGAAAAGAAAAATCCTAAAATTTCAAAAGCAATTGTAAATATTTAAAGTGCTGTTAAATTACTTAAAGAAACGTATTGTCTAATCTATTATCTTCAACTTGAAGAGTATTGTGGTCGGACTAGTAACATCTGCCACGGCTATTTCCATCCCATCTGCCAGGCCCAGCTCTGCAAGACAAAAGAAGAAATGCATGACATTACGACCTCATATCCTGGAGGCTTTAGGTGATGACAGCCTGTACCTTGTTTCCCTTAATAATTCACATGACTATTTCAAACCAGCACAGCCTCATAGCATGATAGAAAGGATACAGCATTAAAGCATACTAGAGATGATATTAGTATCAAAAGGTTGGACGTGTACCATATTTCCCACTGATAGGAGCTCACTAGATCCTCTTACCAGACTCCAATCATCAGAGAACCTAATGTTCTAGTAGGCTTAATCTACTCAAACTAGTTATAATTATAATTTATAGTGAAAGATTCTGCCATTCTAACCACTTAATATGATTGGATTGATTTTAGTAAATGATTCTGCCATTCTTCTAACCACTCAATATAATTTTATTGATTTTAGTAAATGATTCTGCCATTCTTCTAACCACTTCATATGATTTGATTGATTTTAGTAAATGATTCTGCCATTCTTCTAACCACTTCATATAATTTGATTGATTTTAGTAAATGATTCTGCCATTCTTCTAACCACTTCATATGATTTGATTGATTTTAGTAAATGATTCTGCCATTCTTCTAACCACTTCATATAATTTGATTGATTTTAGTAAAAGATTCTACTACTCTTAAAACCATTTAATATAATGTGACTGACAGTAGTAAAAGGTTCTGTTTTTTTTTCTCTCCACTAATATAATACAAAAGGCTGTAGTGGTGTTAAGACACATAATCTCACTTGTTGGAATGTTATACCTTTTAAATCGATAGTATGTGATATATAATCAGGAGAGTGATACAACACGTAAGAGAGTTATCATCCCAAACCTGTTTACTCAATAAGATTGTGATATATTTTGAATGACATCATTTCCCTCCTGAACTCTAAGGTATCAACTTGCCACTTTTCACTACAGAGGATTCAGATGAAAAGAAACTGCCACAAAATCTCAGTTTATGTCAATCTTATCCCATCTTGCACACAGCCAGTGAGAAAAACTCCACAAACAGAGTAATATCGTATAAAAATACCATACCTTCAATGCTCTTCTTCAAGTTGGGTCTTAACTTTTCTTCAATTGATGCTGGAGAATGTAGGTAGAGTGACTTCGTCCTTCCATCAACCATTGCTTGGAGTCCTGGACTTTTCATCTAAGGATACAGTGGGAAGTATGAATGAGCTGTGTGATGATAAACTAAGACCTAGACCTAGCAAAAGCATAAACAGATAGTAGATACATTACTTTGGAATGTAAGAAAAAGAGAAAAATGCATATGCGATACTGCACAGGAGAGAAAGAATCGCATTAGGTCACATCAGGTTGACAATAATTTCATGAGAGCAATAACATGTTGTTGGAAAAGAGATTTTTTTTCCTCCCCTATATATAAAAAACATGATTTCTATATTAATATCTCGAGATAAACTTTCATCTAAAAAATATAAATTCAATGTTTACAATCTTCTATTTTGAGATAAACTTTCACCTAAAAAATAAAAATTCAATGTTTACAATCTTCTACTTCACACAAGATGGACAGCCGCATACATCAAACAGTACCTGAAATTTGAATGACTCCGTGAGCATGGTGATGATATCTTTCAACTTGTCTGTCAGTCGCACTTCAAGATTCTGAGGCACTTGACTGCAGGCCAGACATTCTTCCTGATGATACAAAATTAAAGGCTGATAAGTAAAATATATTAGCACAAGAGCGTGCACTTGTGTGTGTATGTGTGCGAATATGTTCCGTTTCTTGTTCAAAGGGAGCGTATATACACATGTAATGCCACATATAATAAAATATTCGAGACACAATGTGATTCAACCAGACAGATTTAAACCACTATCACACACCTTCTTTTCGTGTTCATATGTATAAGTATAGATGCCGTCAATATCGTTAAATACGCAATAATTATTCATGGGTGTGCAGGCTGAGGTAGCTAGCTTGAACACCTCTGACGCGCAGGCTGCTGCAATCACAGCATTCGTTGAAGCTACAGCAGGTATTATTCTCTTGACTACACCCTGAGTTAGCCTGTAAGTCACACCACTTATACCTGTAATCAAAATGTTTAAATGAATATTTCAATTCTCTGTATCTCAATTTTATGCCTGTATGTAATAAAAATTGATACTTGAGTTATCAGTTTGATCTGAATTACATCAAGCATTCAACCTGGGTATTGCACAATAACACTCCTATATATCATATCTGTTTAATTTCATTCCATTTTCTTAATTCCATAAAAGTTTCAGGTACACATAATATCTTGTAAATAACAAACCCTTATGCATGTCTTTCATCACTATAATTTTCCTATAGAATAAAAGATGCTTTAACTTATAATAGCACTTTTCTTTTATAAGAAGAAATATTTTTGTAGACATTAACATGACTGAAAAGCTTTACTCATAATTCACATATTTTACATTTGCTACCATTCACTTTATATATGTATTTCCTCATTTGGAACATGACTCAAGTTATTCTTTAGCACTACATCATTAACAGTGCAAACTACTGCTCTACCAATAACACACAAGCAATGAGAAACTATAATAGGTAACAAACATACCATACTCAGCTCCTCTCTTCTGTGCCTTTTCAAAAATCCAGTTGATATGTTGTGGATCATCGCCGTCAATGGCTACGTCTTCACCAAATGGGTTCTCCTTTGGCCAGAGGAGAATACGGACATATTCAATGCAGTGTTCAGGGAGGCGTGGTGTGTGGGCTATTGTGCACAGCGGGAAATTCACCTGTGTGGTAAAGGGTGTGGAAACCTTATTTCAAATACTTTCAAATTGAAAAAAAATTATATCCGAGTTATCTCTTCAACACAATAATGCAACATGTTCCCCAAGAAAATAGATTTTTTTTTTTTTTTTTATTAATTTCTACTGTATAGTGCAACTAAGACTGTTGTGATAAATAGCCAGAAATTCTAATTTTACTAATGTTAGTAGAGATAACTGCCTTAAAGCTGTTTTCACTACTTTATGTTTACATTGATGAACTATTTTGAAGTAATTATATTATTACAACTATGACATTCACACCACTTACAGTTGTTGTTTTTTTACTAGGATAAACTAGTAACTACATTACCCTGGCAAAACTTCAACACTTAAAAACAGTCTTCCAATTTTGAACTTATAAGCCGCTTAACACCATCAATTCATTACCAATATATCAATATACAGTATACATTTACCATGAGACTTACTTTTTTCTCTTTCCCTTATCATATCCTCAGCTACACAAATAATTGTAACTTACTTGAGGGGGAAATAAGTCCAGCGTGCATTCGATGCATGATGTTAGGCCAGGCAAGATAACACGAGCATTGCCCTTGAATCCCTCTGTTCCACCATCAATAAGTGGGATCACAGAACTCTGAGGAACCAAGTAATGAAGAATTCAAACTCACAATTCATAATAGGAAAAAAGATGAATTTTTTAGGCTGATTCATGACAACATTACTACTTAGGGAACTAATAAAGAAACTGCTCCTTCTGATACTTATTGATCTGTTGATGCCAGGTGGGCATGTATACATGGCTGCCCACTATGGTTTTGTTTTATTACTTTTTCATGTACATAGATAGCTCTTTTAAGTGCTTACTTAGTAACTAACAATTAATAACTGAACTTTCCTTTTTTTGGAAAAGTACTTTCTTCTATTTCTGTAATTACAGTTATTACCATTATTATAATAAGAATAAGAATAATGATAACTCCTCAACAACAAATGACATGACATTCACTTCATAGCTTGGCTGGTCTTTCCACTAGGCTACGAGAAACATCATGCCATAGCTTCATTTGGCTGGTTGTACACATAGCCTGAGGCACTAGGCACACTTTCTGTGAAAAGCCCCAGTGAGATGACCAGACACAGCCAAATCAGCAAAGTTGTTATCAAGTTCATGATAATAATCGAAGAAATAAAACTTTTTCTTGAAAATTAAAGGAATAGGGTAAATGGGTGAAGTCTGGAAGACCTAGTAATTGACTCCTTGCTGACTAAGCAGTTGTAGAGCCATCTATGTGTAAAAATAAAAATAAAACAAAACCACAGTGGGCATTGCCTGTTCCTGGCATCAATGGATTAACAAAACACAAAGAACTAAAATCATTAAACCAACTCACACCACACTTCTATACAGTGTGGTTCAATGCTGCAACAAGAAATATATTTAGGACTTTGTGTACAGTTAATTGTAAAGTATAATCATAATCATTATATATACAATCATCTTACGTATGCAATTTCCCTGTTATCTGTTACCAAATTCACTGTAATCACAAGTAGTTTTAACATCTGCCACACTAAATATGACACCACAATATCATATATAAGGAAATTTAACAAAACAGAGGAAAGCAAAGAAAGGGAAAAAGTGCTTCCTCTCACTGAACATACATATGATTCCATAAAGAGTTTTCCACAAGACCCATATCATTCATCCAATCAACCTGTTCAACTTTTCTTTTTTCTGAAGCAAACCTCAACTAGATAAGTCTTCTAAATCTTTAGGATATTTTAGTGGCCCAAGTTTTCCCATAGTGTATCATTTACATGTCACAACCACTTTCAACAATGTAATACGCCCTTTAATAGTACATCAAGACACTGCTTTCATCAATAACTGAACGACAACAGAAGCCATAAAAAAAAGTTAAACAATATCTCACTGCACTTTACCTGATCGAGCATTCCATCTTCGTAACACAGGAGGGAGATAAGCATTCCATTTATCCATCTGCGAGCAACAATGGAGTCTAGACCACAAACCACCAGATGGAAACCGCGGTAAAAATCGTCGTCAAAATCTTGGATCTTGTTGTAATAGCTGTTTGGGATTTGGTCAAGGGTAATTTCTCTTTGACTGGAACGACATCACATGCATAAAAAAGGGTTTGATCTATCTAATTTTTTTCTAAATTAGTGTACATAGTATGAGGTCATATTGAAAATGAGTGCTATACAGTATGAATAAATACCTACATACATTTATTGTTACAAGTGTGAGTACACATAGAATCTAATTCCCATGTCAGAATACTTGCTGCTAAATTAGATAACATCTTTTAAAAATACCTATACCAGAATGTCTACATTTGCAGATGCAAAGAAAATATTCTAACTACTCAAAAGACTTCATAGCATTTAATAAAAGGATACGGAGTCACACGACAACCCTGTATACGCTGATTGATAAATTCTGCCGCAACTTCCGCCTTTGGTCTTCCAATATCCTTCTTCCGGAAGAGGAACTGGCGATTTAAGTTTGACAGGTCTATGGTGTCCATGTCAATAACATGAAGATCTGTAAAGCCCATGAGTGCTAGGTCCTTCAGCAGCTCACAGCCTAATCCACCAGCTCCTGCAGAGGAAGAGCAACCGAATGTTTATAAATCAAAATGATGAACATCTGAATGGTTGCATACACCCCTCCTCTAAGACAATGGTGATAAATTGATGTTTCAAAATTGAAGATTTATGCAAAATTCTAGGATGTATTGCAATATGTGAACATGAACAATAATGAACCAAGCGAAGGCAAACATATTCCCTCATTCTCTCTCTCTCTCAACCTTTCCAGCATGCAGAAAGTTGCTTAGAGGAAAATTGAGCATCTCAAAAAATTATTTTCATTTTATTCATATAGTATATAAGGGTATTTGTTTTTGTCTTTAATCTTATTGAAGTTGAGGCTATGGGCAGCCTGGGACCATTCTCATGGTTGTGTAGGGGAGTCGGAGTGAGAGGTCATAGGCTATGAACTGTCCATGAAAATAGCAAGACAAAGACTGAGATCAAAGCGGGTTGCTTAGGAGCACAACTGACACATCCCAGTGTTGCCATACACCCTGCTGTTTCTGCACGACTAACTAAAACAACAGGAAACTGAAAAAAACATAATCTTATGTGACCCATCCTCCCCCATGTGCATAGAATACCACGTGAGCTGCTGTGTAGGGGTTACATCAAACCACAGTGATGAATTCTGAACATTCTATAGAATACCATAGGCATAAGAGACTACCACTTCTTACCAATAACCAAGACTTTAATATTTTCCTGCAGCATTTTCAAAGTATCTGGTGACGGTTCGAAGTCTGGGTGAGTGAAAGGTCCAGGCCTCTCCAGCAGCTTTCTCACCTCGCTCCATCTCTCTCCCCAGTCAACCGCTGTCATGCTCTCAACACTGGTGGAAGAATAAATATTGTTATATTAATTTTATCAAATAAAAATAAATAATCTTTATCAAATATCAATAGAACACCAACACTGTAGCATTTGAAAAAATGAAATATCAGCATTTTCTGTATATACATTACTAAAAAAACACAAAGAATCACATTAGGTGAAATTAAATATGTGGTGCCTTGAATTACAATGATTTTACATGTAAAAGTAATGCTGCAAATTATTTCTGGAAAAAACTGCATGTGACAATTTCATCACCTCAACAAATAAAGCAAGCTTTCAGTTTACAATGAAAAGTGAAGTGAAAGTTGATTGTGGTTTGTTTCTTATGAGAGGGTTGGCTTGTTTTAACCTAATGCATGATGGAGATGTAACCATGAAAAGCTTTCATTGTAGTTGCTTTTAGTTAATTTTGACAGAAGTAAATTATGCTGTTTTCATTCATATACACCTGTTTACTTACATGCGCTTTTAAACCTGTTGGAATGGAATTCAATCTTTACAAAATACCTGTTGGATGTTTGTTAGCTTTTTCCAGAGAATGATATGCAGAGGCCACAGCTACTGCTTTACACTGTGAGATGGCTTGAAGACCAGAAGCCTTTTAAATCCAAGTGCATTTGGAAAGAACACAGCCACTTTAGTTACAAGAAAAGAAGTCCTTTTCTAAAGTCATTGTGAGTATCTTGTAAACATATATATGAAGCATTAAATCAATTGACATTTTAAAATTAAAAGAAATAATTAAATGACTAGCAGTTAACCCTATGACAACAGTGCGTCACACTTGTGTGACACAGCTAAATTCCCGATGCTGGGGCATCATGCCAGTGTGACGATTTCAATGCAATATTAAAATCGCCCGGCTTAGGGGTTTTCGCGTAGCGCGTGCCCCGTCAGGAAAGGGTTAATGATAAGTGTCGTATACTGAAATATAAGCTGGCATGTATGGGGTTCAACTTGAAACAAACTCATAACAGCGACTGATTCTGGTCCAGAATAAGACCCCATTAAATGATACCATGGCCTCTGTGCTTCACTCTCCAGCAAAGGCCAACAAATATTCACTGTATACATTCTGGCCTAATTTTGAAAATAATGTACTTTTTGCCAAGATCTCGGGTGTGCACTAAATAATGATGTGACCATTGTGCAATGGTTGAAAAGTGTGCACTCCAGGTGTGCAATGATTCAAAAACCTAAGATTTGCTTTACAACATCTCTAAAGAATGTTGCTAATGTCAAGAACACTTAATCAAATGTAGTTACTGTGTTTTATTTATATCTACACAAAATACCACAACAAAATCTACCGGACATGCCAATCTCAAGTGATAGTTGTAAATAAATCATCCAGGTGTGCAATGTGCAACTGAAAAAAAATCTCCTGTGCACCGTTGCCATCCTTTCTGTATTGGATTCTGACGAGATATGAGTTGGACTGGTTTCTCTCCTCATGATAAGTTGGCAGGGAGGTCAAAAAGCCCTGTCTTGCTAGAATATACGTGGCGTAAGTTTGCGGCCTATGCTGAAGAATAGCCTCTGGGTCCAGTATACATATAGACATATGTATATATATCATTTGATTTCATTATTATCCATCGCTTATACAGATGCTTTTCACTCACACCTCGAATGAATGAACTATTTACTTTTGTGTTTTACTAATGATTTGTGCAAGTCATTAATGAACTGTTCATCATAACATACGTGAACTATTCACATATATTAAGGGGTGAATGTGCTCCTTGTCACCACCTGTCTCACTATGTCAGTATGTGTGTTTTGTTGAAAGATAAAAAGACGAAATTCATTTTGTTTTCGTAAATAGTCACTTGATAAATAACGAGTTTTTTTTTCTATTTACATAACCATTTAAGTTATTCATAGACATAAACGTTTTACTTAATGAAAGAACTTCGCACTGGAAACTGATGAAAGGTTATACACATGAAGAGTTAAAAAAAAACAAGTGAAAAAAAAAGTCATTAGAAAAAGTTTTACTCAAGAAAACCACTTCCTTCCGACTGTCAACTCGGACACATATCTCCACATTTAACATCATAAACTAACATTATTTCACATTAAACTTTGATATATAACTCTCCACAACCATATCTATCAAAAAATCTATCATTAACCCACGAAATAACTAACCTTTACCGCTAAAAACGAGAAATCGACGAGAAATTCCCTTCCGCAGAAAGCCGCTCAAGACGAGTTGTTATTGTCTGCGATTTTCACCCTTTTACCTGCGTTCGCCTAGCGTGCATGCGAGGATACCGGATGAGCGGATTCAAGGATGGGGCTGTTCGGGTAACTTTACTTTCATCTATCCTGTCATTCGTCGGTTTATTGTTTTTTCTTTAAGGACAGTATTGTTCAATTCACGCATACGCACACGCTTTCACACTCACACGCACACGCTTTCACACGCACACGCTTTCACACTCACACGCACACGCTTTCACACGCACACGCACACGCCCACGTACACGCACACGCACACGCACATGTACACGCACACATATATATGTATATGTATATATATATTCATATATACACACACATACACACACACACACATATATATATGTATATATATATATATATATATATATATATATATATATATATATATATATGTTGTGTGTACATATATATATACAAATATATATACATATATATGTATGTACATATATATATACATATACATATATATATATATATATATATATATATATATATATATATATATATATATATATATATACATACATATATTTTATATATATATATATATATATATATATATATATATATATATATATATATATATATATATATATACATATATACATATATATACATTTATATATATATACATATATATATATATATATATATATATATATATATATATATATATATATATATACATATATATATATGTATATATATATATATATATATATATATATTTATGTATATATATATACAATGAAGGCCTCGGCATTGATGGCGAAAAAATAAGAAACAGGAATACTTGAAAAAAAATAAAACTCCCGATAAATTACTATTACTACCTGTGCATTATAAAATTTACTTGCGATACATCTTAGCTATATATTGTTTTTCCATAGATTTATTTCCATAGATTATATATTTTTTTACGATCATTTGCAGTTGTGAATGGATTCACTCTCAAGTGTTATGTTCATGGCATTTCAACGCTTCAGTCCGCTTTCATAATTTAGCAGTCGTTTTTGTTTTTGTTTTTTCATTTTCTAGATAATTATTGTGGCTACAATATCTTTATGTGATTTCAGTTCGATATGCATTTTTGGAGTATCTCCGTTCTTTCGGTAGATATAAAATTTGTGTTAATATGCATTTTTGTTTTATTTCCACACACATTTCCATTACTTCTAAATGACTACTTGTGTTATGTGAAATGTATCTATATTTACAAGTACTTTGAGCATTAATTAAAGGCTAAATTCTAGGAGATGGAATTTCAGTTACGAAACTTTCATCTTTGATTCGCTCTTAATGGAGAATCTTTGAGTTTTTTTCTTTTCTTTTTTTCGTTTCGTGCTTTACATTCCAAATATTCCATTCATTTGAAGAGGAAGTTCGGTTAATGAGGAAGTTCGCTCCCAAACCGGGGGTTACGTAGAATTTACGTGAAACTTGCAAGCACTCTGAAGCCTCGTGTCATTGATGATTATCTGCCGCCTCGACAGCAAAGGTCATCCTCAAGTTATAAGCAGTGATAAGCAGTTAGAGGTTGTCAGAGGATGCGACGAATGTCATAAAATCTTCATATTGAAAAATGTACAAGGAAAATATCTTGAGAAGTTGAAAGAGCTTTACCTTGCTTTAGTGGATTTGTGAAAGAGTTTGATAAGGTCCCGCGAAAGGTTATGGCAGTTAAAGAGACAAAGTTGGTATGGGTGAATGGTCAATATAGTTTAATATCACCGGCCGTATTATTAACTTTGTTAATATTAACAAGGAATGTACTGTAGTGTTAACAATCAAGTGAGAATACACCTACGAACAATCCTTAGTCTATTCATCAACGTGTTCAAGGCTAGGGAGTTCCGGTCGGGTTACCCATCTGAAATTCTTTATGCTGAAGACTTGTTTTTGACCGTTGAAGGTAATTATTTCTTTAGGAAGCTTGGAAACTGGGAAACAGACTTCAAGCAAACGGGCCCAGATAAGACAGAGGCCATAACCAATGGAGATATGTTCCGATTCAGTGTGGCACATGGCCATGTGGTGCTTGTTAGTCAGGGGTTGGGAAAATCGTTTTATTGTATCGCGTGTTTGCAATGAACCCATAAAAAAGTGTACTACTATTGTCTTGTAAATCAGCCTGCTTGGGATTTTATACGTGAACGATTAAGGGTACTAAGCACATTTACAAATTAAAGTATATTACTGAATTAACAACTTGCATAACTATTATAAATAGTTATGCTGGTTCCATCATGAGCCAACAATGTGGAGTTACCACATATATTGAATTTCCGATATTCAGTGGACAATTCAGAAAAAAAAGACGAACTCAATAGTAAACTCAAAAGAATTGGAATATCTTTCAATGAAATGAGAAATGGTCATAGGAAGAGACAATACACCGACAGTGATCATAGGACTGAGAGAATAGACTAACTGGACAGTGGATCTGTTGACGTTGTTAAGCAGTTTGTCTTTATGTGAGGAATGATCGCAGAAGATGGTGGATGTAAAGCATGGAAAGTTTCATGATTTACAACTGATGCTGTCTGTCATTTGGGATTTATTGTTCATTTATTAAGGGGAAAAAATGCTAAATGTGAGACACGTTATATATATATAAATGAAACGTGAGCAGATCAGATCAAGAATGATGATTTTGTGTTATAACAGGAAAAAAAGGATGATGTTAAGGTTGATTTGCGGTACCGTGGTCAGCAGAGAAAGTGGAGGTATTTCAGTTCTGTGCATAGGAAAACATTATCGACTTGGGATTGCTAGTGCTGAAATCACGAGGATTAAAAGACAGCAGTGATATGGACATACAAAATAGCAGATGTTATCAGTGAAAAAAGAATTAAGATTGAGGGTTAAAAGTCAGTATAGGAGGGCCACAGAAAGTCATAGGAGGAAGTACTACGCTCTGATCTTGGAGAGTTATAGGAATGGACTCAGAACAATTAATCCTAAATAAATCAGGGAATAGTCAGCTAAGTCGTTAAGAATTTCTTGTCCAACCCATGAAAATAGATAAATAGATAACTGGCACAGATTTGGTGAATATTCGTCGATGCGTGGAGCTGTGATTTGGCTTTAACATAAAACAAATGTATATTTCTTCATGTTTTTATTCTTATTATTACTATTATAAATATGGGCATCCAATACTGGACCCTCGTTATGAATCCATCATTCCATCAATTTCTAAAACTCAATTGAAGTTTAACAAAGACGAATTTAGACATCAGTGGCTATGTACAACAGATGAATAAAAAGTAAATAAGAAAGAAATCTTTAAAATTACAGAAGAAATATTGAAAGAGAAGCTACAGCTCCAACACTTGTAATACACCTGCATGACTTCACTTTGATGACATAACAGACTTCTAGGTCTTTCATAATGAATTTTCTAAGGCAGCACAGTAATCACTATAATTTCTATGTCGTACTTTGTCAGCGTGTATATAATGCGTGATTTCTAGCCAACGTCCCATACTAAGGCGAGAGCACAAGTTCACCTGTTCCGTTCTTTTCCTTTTTGATTATTTTATCTCGGTACACAAGACCTTTCATAGTTCATATTTCATGGGAGGTGAAATAACACAATATAAAACAACAGTATTATTATATTCTTCCAGTTATATGGATTATACGGATACAAATGCTGATTTTTTTTTATTAATTAACAGCACATTGAAGCAGTATGTTCCATAGAGGCAAACAAGTGATTTCTTTCACCCTTACAAACCACAGGACAACTTCATAGAAAGATGAAATACACTATGGTTATCTTCAATGGATCATCATCATAGGTTACATCCATATCCGACATTATACAAAAAACTTCACTACATGTTGACTTCCCAAAATCGGGTGACAGGCGACTCTTGTGACTGGGCATACTCAATATCTATGTACCTCATATTTAGCATTCACATAATTACTAGTGAGAAAATCACAGATTACACTACCGTCTCCACACACACATACACACATGCATACACCAAGTAATTCTCTCGGTCTCGCTCTCTCCTTCTTTCTCTCTCTGTCTCTCTCTCTCTCTATCTCACACTCACAATAATATTTACCGATTTCTGATAAGAATCAATACACTTACTCTCAAATGGTCTCACACTCATGCATTACACTGAAGGCCAAGAACTATGGTGACGGTAGGGGGATGATGATCACATCAGCCTGGCTTCCTACATAACGGTTTGTCATGGCATCAGCAACTGGTTTAATAAGCCCTCGTTTGCTTGTTCTCAAACTGAGGAATCATTAACACATGCATGCTTTGGGTAGATGACTGCTGATGACAACACATGGTGGTGATGATAACACTGGTGCTGGTGCTACTGCCGGTGCAAAGGCGTCACTGCTACTGTACCTCTGTTGCACTGGTGCAACCTTCTCGCACCAATGACCCAAGGAAATTTGAGGTTCCTGATTAAAGTTATTCCTAAAGGGGGGAAAGTGGTGCTGTACAACAAAACATATCAATAAATAAAATCATATTTCGTTTTTACTATACAATGCACTTCTCAATAATCATTAAAATTCTTAATTTGGCTCACTACTCCTATAAAAGGTATTGTGTCCTTTAGTCATTTTTACTCTTAGATATATTAACTCCTCAGGTATTCTGCTAATTGTTTACACAGCTCTCTACTACACATAATATATCTTGTTTGCTGGACGTTGCATCAACACCAGTGTGAAGGAAGGCAGCAACACACTTTTCTTATTGTTTGCCTTGTACATAAATAGCTGTGGTCCAGGTCTCTACTTCAGCTTGTTAACCACACTTACATTGTTTACCTACAAAACTGGACAGAATAAGAAATGGCTTCAGCATGAAACAGGCTGCAATCATAATCAACCTGTTAATACACTATTCCTCCCTGATTGCTTGTTTCCCATACAAGGTGCTAGGTTTCTATAAAGCTTAATATAGAAGATTGTTTCCTTAGTATAACCATAAAATGTGAGCAAGAATATGACCATCTGTAGGCAAGTCCAATTAGCTGAAGTGACCACATAGAAAGTTTATACGAGGAGGGCCTCAAGGGGGAATATATCAATTGTGACTACAGAACACTGCCAAAAATCAATGGATAGAACACTAAATAACGTACTCCAGTTCTCTCTCTTTTTTTAGGATAAGAAGGTAGCAACAGAAGAATCAGTCATAAAAGGGCAGACAATGTGATGGGATCAGTGAGTACAAGGTGCAAAGATACTTCCATATCAAGGTCTTCTCTTTAGGGATGTACGGTTATAAGAAACATTATTCAAAGTACTATATGAAGCTTATAGTCACTTATTACATCACATGTTCTGATGAATAGCTACAGGCATGATAAAAAATATTATTTGAAGAAGGTTGTACCCTTCCTCATGACATTTATATACTTCTGAAAGGTACTTTGGACTTTGCTTGAAGGACCTCCCAGTGACGAGTCTTCTAGCATAAGTCCCGAGGGACGAGATCGTAGCACAGAGTTTGTATGGACTGTGAAAGACTTAACAATCCATGTTGTCTTCAAAGGTCATTTTCCTCTTGTAACACATATTCCTTCTTCAACCTTCAACGAGTATGGATTGCCAATATCTTCCAACAATCTGTAGTTATGAGGGTGACGCTTTCATCATGGAGCTGTAACTGCCTCGTAAAGATCCACATGTTCATGACTGGTAAAGTGGTGTGGGTACCCCATACCCAAGATGGCTCCCCATTCCTGCTTCTCAAAAATGTCTTTAGTCCACAACACTTTCCTGATCCATCAGCACTGATGCACTTATAATCTTTTGTCATACATGAATCTGAACATGTAGGAGCTGAAAGTCTTTGCCCTATATACATCAATAACATATCCGTATACACATAGTCTATTTTGTTTTATTCCACAGCATTCACAAAGAGTTATAGGAGGGGGTTTGGGAGGGAGCTGCAGCACATGGAGAACTAGATCCCTCTTTTCATAAACATGAGTTTGGGTCCACTGATTCCTCCAACAAGGAATGTCTTCTTTCATTTGTGTTTCACCTATTGTCTTCTTGCCTGCTGTTTGGCACTTTAGGGGGGAGGGGGGCATTTTCCAAGAGATAGATTCACTGTTTGTTTGTTTTTTCCGTTTTCCTTACAGCTCCGTGTTTGTTTTTTCCCCCTCTTTCCATCTCCCCCTTTTCAATTTTCTTCCCACTTTCTCAAATATTCTCTCTCTCTCTCTCTCTCTCTCTCTCTCTCTCTCTCTCTCTCTCTCTCTCTCTCTCTCTCTCTCTCTCTCAAGCTGTTTCTTAATCATCCCTCCATCACCATGAGAATCATCTCTGCTTGTTGGGCATTACGCAAATAAAAACTTTTATTATGGTACCTAGGTAAAATTATATTAAAATTAAATAGCTATGTCATTGGATGCCAGTTTGGTACCAACACAGGGACATAATGCCCCTTTTGCACTGGTCACGACTTGCTTCCACCAAACTACACCTAAACTAGTGTCGTCCCAGAGTATGTATACATTAGTACCTCCCAAAGGCGACTAAATACACAGAGGATAAAAAAAAAAAAAAACAATAAAAAGAACAATAATAAGAAAAAGATGATAATAATAATAAAAATCTGTTGGTCATTTTGCGAATAAAGTGTCTTATCAAAGCACAAAAGTCCATTCACTTACATTTTTTTTCTTCCTATTTTTCTTCCTTTTTTTTTGTTTTTTTTTCCTTTTTTTGGTAGATGGAGTGAACGAGCAGCTGAACTCGTCTTACTTGTTAAGTAATCATCACAGAACAAATGTGACTCAGTCAGTCATTTTGAGCTTTAGCCATTGCTATCATTTTGCAGGTGAAACTTGACATTTATAAATAAACGGAAACAAACAAAAAAAATAATAATAAATAAATAATGCAAAA
>BOPN01000483.1:172500-180000 GCA_017312705.2 Penaeus japonicus
TTATATTTAATCATAAATTGAAAAAAAAGAGGGATGGGGGTAAAAAATAAAGCAGAGTCGGAAAAGCTACTCGTACTTTGTAACAAAATCACATAAGGGGACAATGGGGAAGGCAAGGGTTACTAGTCATGCTCTATTGACTACATAAAGGGCTGATGCTAAGAGTGGGGAAGGAAGGAAAAAATAAAATAAAATAAATTAACAAAAATAAGAAAAAAAAAAAAAGGAAAAAGAAAAAAATCAGCCACAGGATCAGCAATTCTGAGCGTTGGTAGACTGCCACCCAAGGTAAAACGGTCTCCTTTACCCCAAAATAGAGTAATAGAATAAATAAATGAAAATCATACAAACAACAACCAAAAGGGTAAAAATTGAGGGAGCAGGGAGGGAGGGGGAAAAATAATCAACCTCTTTTAGAACTCCTACGCCATGTTCACAATAGCTGATCTTGTGGCCGGAGGCAGCAGGGAGAGAGAGAGAGAGAACGAGACAGAGAGAGAGAGGGGGAAGGGGTTTCAGCAGGCCCGTCGCCAAAAGCGGGATTACCTGGACGGAGCCGTGGCGGTCTGCAGGGGTGAGGTTGCCGCCTAACATGTTGCTTGCCTGCTTGGGGGTTTCGGGCCAGGCTGCATTACCCTTGGTGCCGCCCTGTAACATTGGCCCCGTGGCCTCGTCAGATGCATTCGTCATGCGGCAACAACAACCAGCAACAACAACATCACACACACACACACACCACATGTCCACACGGTCAGAGGGGAAATGAGGGGTCCTCACAAATACCTCACAAATATATGTTTTTTCTTTCTTTTCCCACATCACTGACTGCCTAACAAACTAACTAACTAACTAACTAACTAACAAAGAAACTAACTAATTAACCTACTAACTAATCCTGAGACTACACAAGACCATCAACCCATCTGTGAGGATAGCTAGATAAACAAAGAAATAAATTCCTAAACAACAGCCTATTCCCATTTATGTTTCTGGGATTCCTGTATGATGTTCGCCCCTTATAAGTGGATATATACTAATACAACTGATCTTCCATGGTTACCAGGAACTTCTGTATCAATTTGGCTCTAATAAGCTAGCCTTCAAAACAAAACAGAGGGAAAAAAAACATAAGTACTATTTTGTACCTCAATATACAATCTGTTAAATACTGACAAAATGATAGCATTATGTTACATCTACTGGTATACAAAAATTGAAAAACTAAAGGTGGCAAGAATAAAAGAAAATTTGGAAAACTTTACTTAATAGCCAACTCTACACAGCCAAGATTCCCAAATACAACTATATTTGCCAAAAACCCAATCAGAATGACGACTGGGGTACTGCACTGAACACAAGCTAGTGACTCTTCGAGAATCTGGCCATATATTCTTCCTATTGCATGTTATTTACGAAACAGCAGGTTATTAAAGAAGCTGCCCTAGTCTTCCTTTTACGCTTATGCAGAACAGGTTACCTGCATTAGCCGCAAGTCCTCTCCTGCCGACTTTTCCTGGTGACATCAAGAGATTGGCTGGGGTATTGTTTTCACTCTGCTTTGAATGCTTTCAGACCATTAATCAAGTACAATGCTCCTAAAAAGGGGTTTCTAAGCCCTACTCCTTATCAGTGATGGAATATAAATCACAGAATGTCAAACCTTTCCCCCCGCAAAACTAATATAAAGCTAATAAACACTATATGCAATCCATAAAATGTGTTTTATTCACAAATTCAACAAATCCTGATATCTGGAAATAACCTACAAAAAAGGGAAAGAATATGAACTACAGCTATGAGTAAACTAATAAATGTAAAGATAAGTAACAAAGGTCTAAAGAAGTATTCCATCACACAATGAGCTACTCATACTCCCAGTAGCTTCAGTACTTTCCTCACCTAAAACAAATGGTAAATCTTTTAAAACACAAAAAGGCATGCAATTGTGGATGTGATTATTGATGCATGAAATAGAATGCTGCATGTTTGCTTACTTCTTTTCATTTCTTAATAAGTTTATCTACTTGATTATAAACAAAAATACTATTCTTAACATGGGAAAAACAGACATCATGTTCTGGCACTACCTCAGATACTGGAGTGAGCAACGGTAGGACTATCATCAAATCATTCCTTCACAAAGGCTAGGAATTCCTTAAACAGAATCATAACATTGTCCAAGGGCACAGCAGCTTCACAGAGTATTGACTGAACAAACAAGAAAACAAACTTTTTAAATTTTGGGTGAATTAAAAACAAAAAATAATTGTCATATGCTTATAACCTGTAATTAAAGAAACAGTGAAGACTAGAGGAGTGACTTGAAACGGTGAGAGTGAGATGGACATTAACACTCGTGTCTCTGTGTAGGGGTGCTGAGAAGCCACACCTGGTGCCGTGTCGTCATTCCAAGGTCAAATGGGCCTATTACACTCCTCCCCAGTCTTTCACAGTGCAAGGCTTTCAATTAGTCATCTTGGCCTGGTTGTTGTGTTCATAAAATGCAAAACTTTCAAAAAATTCTGAAAAAAATCTTTTTTCTTCTTTTTTCTCTTTTTTTTTTTTTTTTTTTTTTCTTAGGATTAAAAAAAATCTGTCTCTAAGTCTGAAGTGCCCAAGGTTGTTGCACTGTAGCTCAAACCGTGAGGAGGTAGTGTCGGAACATACGTGATGTCTGACCAGGGGAGGTCGTGGGGAGGCTTCCTCTGCCAGCTGCGTTGGAGTCCAAGGCAGTAGCACCTGCTGAGGAGGAGCAGGAGGTGCCTCACCCTCCCTGGCTTCACCTTGCCCATTACCAGGCCCCTGCACATTCTTCACTACTCCTGTCAACTGGAGGGAAAATGTTAAGCCCTATTTAAAAAACAACTAATTATTTTTTGAAGAGGGCCTTTCAGGTGCTGGAGGAAGAGGGGGACACCTTTTGCAGATCCACCTGCTGCGCCTGGCAAGTCAGTCAGCGTATCTTCAGCTGACCTGAAAAGGGGGGAGATGAGGAGACGGGGAGAGTCCAAGTTTACCTTGATAGCCGTTGGGTGCCTCTCGCGGTTCTCTCTGCTTGGGGAAACAATCACTTCCGTTCCTGTCTGCGTCGAACCAACAGGTGTTGACTGCAAGAGCATTCAAATTAGTCTAAAACGTTTTGCAAAAAGACTTGTTCACATAATGTATCTATACACATGTCTATGACTTTAGTAAATAAAAATATATATCAATCTCATTCTTGCAAAGATCATTCCTTGAATGACAGTGCTTTAGTGGTACATGGGCAGTGACATCACCCTTTCATCTTGGCTTACAAAAAGAAACAGATTAGAATACATTTATCATTTTATGTTAATATTTGACGTAGGATTACGGAACGCCTAGAAATGACTAAATATATACTCTACTTCCGATACAATTACAATCCTACTTAAATGGTTGATGATAAACCTTCCTGTAGGGGAAGCAGAAACCTACAGACAAAAATACTGGGACAGATTCTAGAGCTGTGTGAGATTAATAGACAAACTTCCTGACAATTGATTGACGTATTATCCCTGCGATTCATGTGACCAGACTAGGAAAGAGGACTCAAAATTTGAGAGAGAGAGAAAGGGGGGTCTTCAAAAGGTCTTCAATACCATGGGCTGTAAGAGACAAATAGAAAAGCTAAGTAATATTAACCCCTAAAAGGACATTAAGGTTTAGAGGTTTATGCGCACATAAAAAGGAACATTATCATCGTCCACATCATCATCAAAACTTTGATTTTTTTCATTTCATTTCAATACATTATCATTTTAGCTCAAATAGTTCTTGTATAGATATAACAAGGGAAATTAAATTCCGTCACATTTTGTCTAGTGTGCACAAATCCCCAAGAAAGACAAATGTCATCTCTCGTCCTATAAGGGTTAGTTATAACCTCTTGGAATTGACATCTCCTTTTTACCTCTTACACAGTATTACATTTACAACAGGGGGGAGGCATGAAACACATCCCCTTTCCCTTCATATAATCATTGCACAAACCCGATCTGTTTCTTCTTTCAAGACTCTGATGTCTTCTCTTATGATGGAGCTTGTAACGAAGAGTTTAAACATTGCGAGAGAGAGAAAAAGAAATGGATAAGAAGAAGAAGGAGCAGGAGGGAAAGAGAGAGTTCAGACCGTGATAATTGTGGTAGACAAGCTTAACGAAGCAAGTAAGATGAAAATAAAGAGATGGAGAATAATTTATTTTGTGAAAAAAATAAAAAATTAAAAAATTAAACACCTCAAAAATAATAAAAAATATATATATAAATAAATAAATAAATAAATAAAATAATAAAGTGATCACATAAAGAAACTCGGACTGCAAAGAATGAAAGAAATAGCATTATAAAAAAATTATGATACACATTCTGTACCTTAACCCTTCCGCGACGGGCGTTTTCACGGGGTCGAATCACTTTCGCACTGCATTTTTCCTTTTGTTGAAATTACAAGATATTCATTCCTTCAGTTATGATGACCTATTATGCTAAATGCTAATTAGAATAACTCTGGTAATATACCATATATATAGACTCATATTTCATCTATAAATCTAGACAATAACAGAAAACACACATTTTAAGACGCTCAGCCAAGACTGAACATCTTAAAATGTGGCCCGTCTCAGAAGGGTTAATCCATATGAAAACTTTAAAATATATCCTAATCATTAACTGCAGCACTGTCCTCTCACATCTAAGTTCATATTTCTATCTTCAAAAATATAAATGAGTACTTAATTTATCAATTGAATATATTAGCCTAATCTACACTATTGTACATCAACATCATTTTGGGGGAATAATATATCAAGAGATTACATATAGATACTGAGGTAAATTGCATTATAATGAGTACATAACACACAGCATTAATGACTAGCTCAATACTGAACAAGAAGGACTGCAGAGTAATAAAGTAAAAAAAAAAATATTTGTTTTTACTCACTAGCTAGAGCAATTCTTAAAAAGTACTTTGATCATTATATAATCATGATAATCTTCAGTATGTACTTCTGTTCTAATTTTCATACAATTTGTAAGTATCAACCCTCAAACTGCAAAAATTGCATTCTTATCTCAATACTTTTTTTCCCACAAACAAAAAAATCAAATGTCATAGGGAAGGTATCATTTTTCACGTACTTAACATTACTGTGAAGGTTGGACAAGTAACCAACAACACAAAACTGTCTTTGTATAAAATTGGTAATGTCAAATCATTTAATTTCAAAATCACTTTATGGAGCAGTCTGTAGCTCACTTTCCTTCCCTAACTCGTCACTCCTTTCCAAAATAAATTCATGGCCATCAACTATCATATGGCTTATTATGTAGCTGTGTAGGCTCTGATGAAATCTTTGCTTGAATTTATCAAGTATTTTACTAGATGATAATTAATCAAACAGTTTGGAAAATCATCTGGTTCCCTGAAGGACAATCACAGTCTGAGGGTTGAATACGCATTGGAGGGGATTCACCATCTAATGCAGTAGAGGATAGATATCAATAACAAAGACTATCAAACAGCAATGTTATTTGGTTCTTTTCTACAATCGACCGACCTTATCTGATCTTGTCTTAACTCTATCTGAAGGAGCGGCAATTCTCAGTTGTCTCATATTGGCTAAATAATCTGCAGGCTGCATCATAATTGTTAAAAGTTGTATTAGATTTAGTACATACAATAGAGATGGCAATTAATTTCTTTGAGAGATTTCTCAAATATTGAATAAAAGAAGAGTATCATGGCAGGTACATGTATCCTTACCATGGTTTTTCCTGTCCAATCAAAATCACCATCCTCGACAAAGCCTTTCCTTTCAAAGAGATCCTGGAAAAGCTTTCGCAGATAGTCGTAGTCTGGGGTCTCAAAGAAATCCAGCCTCCGTACATACCGTAGGTATGTCGCCATTTCTTCTGCAATTAATTTGAAACACTTATGTTAACACCAGTCATCACTATTATGTTAGTTAGGAAAATCTGATGCAATCAAATTGAAATAAACCCTTCATGAGTTAATAGTAATAGAAAATAATTATGCATCATCCATTCAAAATCTAAAAAAAAAAGACTTAAGACTTTGAGGAGTATGAGACCCCAATTCTATCTAAAATCCTTACCAGGGTAATTTTCACAGAGGACCTCAATAGGTGTGGCTCTCTTTGTGTCCCCAATCTTTTGGTAACGTTCCTTGAGGGTGTCGGCCTTGAGTCCCTGCCAGGGGAGGGATCCTCGCAAGAAGTACATGAACATGTGTCCTAGGGCCTCCAGGTCGTCTCTGCGTGACTGTTCCTTGCCCATGTGGGTGTTGATGGACATGTACCGGGCAGTCCCTGTTAGGGACTTGTGCTCTCGGTATGGGATGTGCTTGTTTGTCGTGGGGTCAATATACTCCTTGGCCAAACCAAAGTCTGCAAGAATAGAGAAGTTTAACCACAGCAACAACAACAAAAACAACCACATAAAGTTTGAAAAAACAGTAATTATCACATAACTGGAAATGCATTTCTCATTCTTGCAATTTGTAACCAAATACTATTACTATCCTCTCGATAACGAAAAATGACTTACCTATTATGTGTATTATTCTGTCTTTTTTAGTAGAGCTTCTCCCTATGAGAAAATTTTCAGGTTTCACGTCTCGATATATTAATCTTCTAGAATGTACATATTCTATCCTATGGAGCTGAAAAAGAAAACAATAATTTAATAACATTTCTATCTCATTTTTGTACCATCTTGCAACTGACCTATTGAAATTCAACCTTCAAAGAGACAATTCTACATAAATTATTAATCCTAAGTAAGTAAGCCAAATAAATCTACATAATAATCAAACATAATTACATCAAAGCTGAAAATGAACACCAAACAAAACAATAAAAGGACAAAATAATATACGCACAATCTATAAATAGGATACAGGAAACAGTAATACTTAATGCTATTTCATCAAAGTTTGTCTCCTCCTTTGCAAAAATAATCAATATTGCAAAATCTTGAAACATGTCATCATCCTACTCCTACTCCTACTCCTCATCATCATTCTCATTTTCATTTTCATCTTCACCCCCCCCCCCACCAACAACAAACAAAAAAAAAAAAAAAAAAAAAAAAAAAAAAAAAAAAAAAAAAAAAAAAAAAAAAACTCCCAACACTTACTAATTGTATGGCTATTAATAAGACTGTCTTGAGTGTGAAACGTCTGCCACACATGTCGAAGAGGTCTTCCAGGCTGGGGCCCAGGAGCTCCATGACCAAGGCATTGTACTTCCCACACACACCAAAGTAGTAGATCTTGGGGATGCCTTCCACTGCAAGGAGAAAAGAGTGCTTGGTTAGATATCATCACAATTCAGAGCATTTTTATCTTTTATTCCTCTCTCTCTCACTCTAACACCCGCTACAATGTCGAATCAATATAGAAATATTCTGAAAAGATGAAGGAGCCAGAAATAGATAATATTCAAATGTAGAA
>BOPN01000483.1:190000-192500 GCA_017312705.2 Penaeus japonicus
AATTCAACGCTTCTCCCTCCTCCCCTTTCCTCTCTCTTTTCTCTCTTCCCTTCCCCCTCCTTCCCTTCTATGTTCCTGCTTCTTCTTTTCATCCACATTCCTCCACACCCTCCACCTCTTCCTCCCCTTCGTCCCCCTCCCCCTTTCACCCCTCCCTTCGCCCCCCTCCCCCTTTCACCCCTCCCTCCGCCCCCCTCCCCCTCCACCCCTCCCTCCGCCCGCCTTAAAGATGCCATATAATTCCCACGCATCCATTTATAACCGCCTCGTGGCGTGCTGGAGCGAGGGCTGACGGGGGAGCCACGGTGCCATAAGTCTTCGGCGACACAAGGCGCCCGGAATACGGCACTGCACTTGAGCCGGCTTTATTGTACGGGCGTCATGGAGAGGCTTCGCGTCGGCTGGCGTGGGCGCACTCGGCGGCACTAACCACGCCCGCCACGCGTATTGAGCACACTTCCATGCAATGCAGAAAAAAAAAAAAAAAGAAAAAAAAAAAAAAAACAATTCGCGAATAAACAGTCCTCAGACCAACAAGTACCTGACAAGAAATATGAAAAGGCGTCCCTTCCTCCGCAAACCGCACGTCCCGCGGCCTCCCTGAAGGCGACGCAACACCCGCAATGGAGGAGAGGCCCGCAAGATACTCCTATTTCCAACTAGTAATTCAGCTAGTTAAACGAGATCATGCAGGCCACTAGGAGGGCACCCTAAAGGGTACATACGGCGAAGAGTGCACGTGCAGACACCCTCTGCACGTGCATGACGCCCTCTCATGTTGCTTGACAACATGATACCGTGGTACGATGAAATGAACTCGCATTAACATACAGTGCATGCAACATTAAGAGTCTGCATGATAAACTATGCTTGAAGACGGCCAGAGGGAAAGATAAATAAACGGAGAAGAAGGAAATCACATAAGATGTTCACGTTTATTATACAACTAATACAAGGTTATCCAAGCTAGAGAGGGCAACCTTATTCACTCAGACTCAGTCTCTCTCTCTCTCTCACCCTCTGCGTGTGCGTGTGTGTGTGTGTGTGTGTGTGTGTGTGTGTGTGTGTGTGTGTGTGTGTGTGTGTGTGTGTGTGTGTGTGTGTGTGTGTGTGTGTGTGTGTGTGTGATTATAATATATACATACTCCTTTTCCTTAGTTCCTCTTTCCCCCTCCCCCTCTTTCTCCCTCCCTATCTCCTTTGAGCACCCTCCTTCTCCTTCCTCTTCCATCTCTCTCATCATAGACAATGGTGTCATCCCAAGAATTAAGAGAAAAAAAATGGTCGTGATAATTCCCCCCCCTCCCTCCCTTCTTGGAATGGCCCCCACAGTTCTCTCGACACAAATGGATCTGTGGCAAACACGAATCCCTCTCCCCTCCCCCTTCCCCTTCCCCCACCCGACCCTCCTCCTTCCTCGCCCCCCCCCCCTACTCCCCCGTCCTCGCTTCCCCCTCCTCTTAGCGATCACTTTCACATCCGCCACTTCGACTGTTTCCAAACATGCTTAATCGTGGCCATCGGAGTGAAATTAATGCAACCTCATTTACAGCCATTAGAATAACATCAATAAAACCCACTCGATGATTTTTCTAATTCTGGCTCCCAGCAAATGACAGCTCATGATCTCTCTTTCACTCACTCTCTTTCCATCCTCTTCCCTCCCCTCCCTCTTACCCACTTCTTCCCTTCCTTCCTTCCTTCCTTCCCTCCCTCGCCCCTCCGCTTTCTTCTCTATATCCCCTTCACCCTCTCCCCTTCCCTTCTTTCCCTCTCTCTCTCCTCCCTTCTCCCCTTTTGAATAATCCCATTCATTCGTAATGGCGTCTCACCACTCGCCGGGTTCATTCATAATAGTGAGCGTAAGGTGACACAGCATGTCCACCTTGTCCCCCCCCCTCTCCCTCGCACCTCTCACACTTACTTAGTCATTTTTCTAATTCGAGGTTCTCTTAAATTCCCCTCGGATCCTAGGGCGTCAAGATACTCTTCATCTACACTATCTCTGTTTCTCTCTCTGTCTGTCTGTCTCTTACTCTCAATCTAACACACATACATAGATAAATATTTACAATTATACACAGATAAATACTTAAATATATAAGCAAACACAAACACAACACAAAAACACACACACAAGCGCGCGCCTGTCCTGATCTGATTCCCATTCTCTCCGTTCCTCCCTTCCTAATTACCCTCCGTCTCCTAATTCCCACCGAAGCCTCCTCCCTTCCTCTCCCGCCTCCGTGCCCTCCTCCTTTCCTCCCCCCGTGCCCTCTTCCTTATCTCTCCCCCCTCCGTGCCCTCCTCCCTTCCTCTTCCCCCGTGCCCTCCTCCCTTCCTCTCCCCCTCAGTGCCCTCTTCCCTTCCTCTCTCCCGCCCCCCCGTGCCCTCCTCCCTTCCCCCCGTGCCCTCTTCCCTTCCACCCTTCCCCTCCCCTCGTCCTTTCCCTCCACTTGCACCTGTCACCTTCCCCCGGCCGACCTTCCCTTACCCTTGA
>BOPN01000483.1:205000-207500 GCA_017312705.2 Penaeus japonicus
GAGGGAAAAGGGGGGGAGGCGGAGGAGTGAGGGGAGAGAGGGAATGAGGGAATGAGGGAGGAGAGAGAGAGAGAGAGAGAGAGAGAGAGAGAGAGAGAGAGAGAGAGAGAGAGAGAGAGAGAGAGAGAGAGAGAGAGAGAGAGAGAGAAGAGTTGCGGGTGGTGTGGGGTGGGGGTAGGGGGGCTGAGGGAACGTGAAAAGGTAAGACGGAAATGTCAACAAAATGGGCCGAACCTCCCAAGATGTAAAAGATGATGACAAAACGCCCCAGGGAGGGAGGAGGGAAGGAGGGGTGCGGAGATAAGTGGAGGGGAAGGAAGGTTTATTAAAGGGGAAGAGGTGGGGTAAGGAGAACAGGACGGGAAGGGGAAGGAAAAGGAAAAGGAAAAAGGAAAGAGGAAGAGGAAGAGTAAGGGGAAGGTTAAGGTAAGAGAAGAGGAGAGGAGAGGAGAGGAGAGGAGAGGAGAGGAGAGAAATGGAGAGGAGAGGAGAGGAGAGGAGAGGAGAGAAAAGAAAGAGAAGGAAAGAGAGAAGGGTCCGGCAAAGGAGAGGAAGGGAAGGGAAAGTGAAGAGCCAGTAAAGGAAACAAAGGCAAGAGAAAAGGGAAAAGAGGAAGAAGGAAGAGAAGAAGCAACCCCCAAAAGCGCACGAACGAGGCAGAAGCGAAGGCAGAGCAACGCCAAGACGCGGCACACGACGGGCTTCCGCGCCGCCTAAGCCACACGGCATCGAAGCTGATGAATGGCTAACCTTGATGTGATGACGCAAGAAGCCCCGTGAAACGGTTTCTTCCATGTGCCCCCCCACCCCCCTACCCCCCGACCGGACATACATACATACATACATACATATATACATACAAACATACATAAACACGTCTGTATACATATAGAGTATATGAATGTATTCAGTGTTTATGTGTGTGTGTGTGTGTGTGTGTGTGTGTGTGTGTGTGTGTGTGTGTGTGTGTGTGTGTGTGTGTGTGTGTGTGTGTGTGTGTGTGTGTGTGTGTGTGTGTGTGTGTGTGACAAGCTCATCCCTCTTGCAACAACGTACTTCCAGAGGGGGGAGGGGGAGGGGGAGGGAGGAATAATAGAGGGAGAGGGAAGGGGTGGAGGAGAAATCAGGGAAGGGGAAGGGGAAAGGGAGAGACGTAAGCGGAGGGGGGTGGGGGAAGGGAGAGGGAGGGAGGGAGGGAGAGGGAGGGAGGGAGGGAGGAAGAGAGAGGGAGAAGAGAGAGAGAGAGATAGATAGATAGATAGAGAGAGAGAGAAAGAGAGGGAGGGAGAGAGAGAGAGAGGAATGAGAGAGAGAACAAGGAGAAGGAAAGGGAGAGGGAGAGGCAGGAGGAGAGGGAGAGGGGAGCAGGCTCTTCAGACCAGCCAACTCTTTAGCCTGAACACTTCAGATAACTTCCTCTTGTCTTGACACCTGCGGAATCCATATGCACTTCATTTGCCTCCTCTTCAATCTAAATAGCCAGACAAACCTATCAAAGCAATCAATCAACCAACCAAGGAGGGAGGGAGGGAGGGAGGGAGGGAGGGAGGGAGGGAGGGAGGGAGGAGCGGAGAGAGGAAGTGAGGGAAGGAGAGATGGAGGAAGGGATAGAGTAAGTAATTAAGCAAGTAAGTAGGGAAGGGAGGGAGAAAGGGATGGAGGGAGGGAGGGAGGGAGGGAGAAAGGGAGGGAGGGAGAAAGGGAGGGAGGGAGAAAGAGAGGAAAGAAGGGAGGGGGGAAGAAACGAGAGACGCCGCTGAGACGCCCCCGAAGAAATCGGGTGAAAGTGGGGAGAAAATATGCGAGCTCGGAGGAAGAGGTACACCAAGCATTGCGGCGGAGGCGGAGGCAGAGGCGGCGACAGTAGGAATTCGGGGCTGGGGAGACGACGACACGTCAGCATGAAGGAATGGATATACATGTGTAACGGAGGGAGGGAGGGAGGGAGGGAGAGGCAGGCGAATCGAAGTAAGACGAGACAAAAATGAACGAAAACAAACAAACAAACACGCAAGCCAGCAAGCAAACAATCCCCCTCACCCCCCTAAAATAAATAAATAAATAAAAATAACTCGAGACTTTCAAGCAATGGGGCAAGACGGACGTCGCCAAGGGAACACCAAGGTGAAGATCAGGGTCACCGCCACACGCCAAACGGCCTCCTGTCTGCAACCACCACACGCCACACACGACACACGCCCTTCTGAACCAGCGTTAAAAAAATCCTCATCTCGAATGGAAAAGCCACAAAAAAACAAACAAACAAACAAATAAATAGACATAACCAAAGCCGGAATGACCAACAAGACACATTCAAGTGATTTTTTTTTTCTTTTTTTTATTCTGTTCAGTTTGTTTAACGTCACACGTCTCAGCATGTCTGTCTGTCAGCCAGTCTGGATTTTGTTTCTATACCTGTCTCTCTCTCTCTGTCTATGTGTTTGTCAGTTTGATACCGTATATGTACCTAACTATTTATATATTTGTTAGTCTGTCTGTC
>BOPN01000483.1:215000-225322 GCA_017312705.2 Penaeus japonicus
GGAGGGAGGAGGGAGGCGGGAGGAGAGGAGCGGGGGAGGAGGAGGGAGGAAGGAGGAGGAGGAGGAGGAGGAGGAGGAGGAGAAGGAGAAGGAGGAGGAGGAGAAGGAGAAGGAGGAGGAAGAGGAGGAGGAGGAGGAGGAGGAGGAGGAGGAGGAGGAGGGAGGGAGGAGGAGGAGGGAGGGAGGGAGGGAGGGAGGGAGGAGGAGGAGGAGGAGGAGGAGGAGGAGGAGGAGGAGGAGGGAGGAGGGAGGAGGGAGGAGGAGGGAGGAGGAGGGGGAGAAGGAGAAGGAGGAGGAGGAAGGAGGAGGAGGAAGGAGGAGGGAGGAGGAGGAGGAGGAGGAGGAGGAGGAGGAGGAGGAGGAGGAGGGAGGGAGGAGGAGGGAGGAGGAGAAGCAGCAGGAGGAGGGGGGGGAGGAAGAGGAAAGAGAGACAGAAGAATAGAATAAAAGAAAAAAGAAAAGAGACAAAGAGAAGGAAGCGTGAAAGAAAAAAGAAAGAAAGAAGGGAAAGAAAGAGGAAGACTACAAAGGGGACATCTAATAAGACATAGGGATTAAACAGCGATGGTTGTATAGGGTGGGTGGCGTCTCTCGCGATGCCACCAGAGCGACAGAAGGGCGTGCGGGAGGGCGGCCGAGAGCGGGTTGGTCGGCCGAAGGTAAGTAAGCCTTACAAGCAGTTCGAGAGAGAGAGACTGCCACAGCGAGGGAAGCCATACCCACCTCGCTCTTGGCTCTTCCCTACCCCCGCCCCCTCCCTCTCTCTCTACTTCTTCCCCATCCTCTACCCCCTCCCTACCCCCACTGATGTGACACCTACCCTACCTCACCACTACTAATACCCCCACCCCCCATGCAGCCCCTCTCCCTTTCACCCACTCCTGCCCCCACCCCTCCCTACTCTCCTTCCCAACCCTCTATCCCTTACCCCCCCACCCTATCCCCCAACCCTTGCATCCCCCCCTCACCCATCCCCCACCCCACCCCCACAACACCATAATCTCTGCCACCTGCTCGCTAACGTCACCATAGCTGTCAACATCGCCGCCCCTCGCATCATATCACCACCGCCCTCTCTCTCTCTCTCTCTCTCTCTCTCTCTCTCTCTCTCTCTCTCTCTCTCTCTCTCTCTCTCTCTCTCTCTCTCTCGTTGCTTTCTCCATGTGGCCCGGTCTTGTTGACTCTGCAACAGCCGATCAACTTGCGGCCGAGAAAACCCCACGTTCATCAACTGCCGTTCATGCAGACAGACAGACTCACCCATGCACTATTTCCATGCGCTCGGCCACAGGAAATCCATAGCAAGTTCAAGCGCAAGCAACCCCACTCCCCACTCCCCCCCCCCCCCCCCCCCCCTGCCCCTGCCCCTCCTCCTAACCCACCCGACCCCATCCCCTTCCCCTTCCCCTTCCTCCAGCTCCTGCCCCTCCCCCTCCTCCTGCCCCTGCCCCTGTCCCTACCCCACCCGACCCCATCCCCTTCCTCCTGCCCCTCCCCCTACCCCTGTCCCTACCCCACCCCACCCCTCCCTTGCCCGCCGCAAACAAGGTGCACAAATGTCAAGGCCGACCGAGAGAGATTCCGACGACGGTGGGAGAGAAATGGCCGAGAAAATAGAGGAAGAAGATGGAGAAGGATGATGATGATGATGATGATGATGATGATGATGATGATGATGATGATGATGATGATGATGACTGGGAAGGAAGAGACAGGGGGTGAAGGGAAGCAGGGCGCCCGGATAGGAGGAGGGCGGGTGGACGGTGTTGACTTCCCGTCCAATCCTGGAAGCAAATAAATTAAACCCGAGAGCCGCGGGGGCGCTAATACCAAGTGCCTGGCAGCGAGCGAGCGAGCGAGCGAGCGAGTGCGCGCGCGCCCAATCAGCGCCGCCGCCCGGGGAGCCCAGTGACACCCCGCCGAGGATGCCCATCGTGCCCTCACACAATCAGAAGGAGACATGCAACATCGCCCACGTTCGACCGCTCACGACATAGCGGTCAACCCCCCCCTTCCCCTTCCCCTTCCCCTTCCCCTTTCCCTATCCCCCACCGAGCCGCTAACCTAACCTGAGACCACGATAAGCGCTCGTACCTAACCTAGAGCCAAACACGACGATACGCGACGATAAGATAAGAATCAACACGCCTATCAGACCTACAAGAAAGCTTTGGGTGCGTGAGTGTGCGGTGCAGGGGTTCCCCTCCCTCCCTCCCTCCCTCCCTCCCTCCCTCCCTCCCTCCCTCCCTCCCTCCCTCCCTCCTTCTCTTTCCCTCTACTCTCTCCTGATAACGTTCCCAGCTCAGGTAACACATATCTAACGCCTTTTCAACGACATAAGCGTGACAGCAGCATCGATTGAGAGAGAGAGAGAGAGAGAGAGAGAGAGAGAGAGAGAGAGAGAGAGAGAGAGAGAGAGAGAGAGAGAGAGAGAGAGAGAGAGAGAGAGAGAGAGAGAGAGAGAGAGAGAGAGAGAGAGAGAGAGAGAGAAGAGGGAGGGGGAGAAGAAGAGAGAGAGAGAGAGAGAGAGAGAGAGAGAGAGAGAGAGAGAGAGAGAGAGAGAGAGAGAGAGAGAGAGAGAGAGAGAGAGAGAGAGAAAGAGAAGATAGAAAAGAGAAAATAGAAGAGAGAAGAGAAGAGAAAGGTAAAAAAGAGAGGGACCAACCCCATTCCCAAGAACCCGACACGCTGCAATGATCGAGAGCGTAACGTACCGTTGATGACTGACAGACTGGCTGAGTGAGCCATTCCCAAACTGGGGGAAAAAAAATACGTGAACGGTCCAGCCAGAGAGTTAGTAACGAACAAAAAAAAAAAAAGAGGAAAAAAGAGGAAAAGAAAGAAAGCAAATAAAGCAATCAATATCAAGGTAGGAGGGGTGGGGGTGGGGGGTAGAAAGGGAGGTGGGGTAAGGGTGGGGTGGGGGAGTGAGGGGGTGGAGAGAAAGGGGTCACTTCCTTCCTACTTCTGACAGCTCTAGGTACACCTCCAAGGTCAAGGTTCAACAAACACTGGATTCTCGGCGCTCGTGTGTAAATCCCCCCTCCCCTCCCCTCCCCTTCCTTCCCCTCCCCTAAACACTCCACCTCCCCCACCCTTACCCCTATTATCTTTAATCCCCCTCCCCGCCCCCGCCCCTTTCTCCTGACGCCGAGTCATTCTAGTCAAAACAATATAAAGACCAGACGTATTCTCAATCCTTTCCAGCGACTTCGGGAGAGCTGAGAGGTTGGAAACAGGAGGGAGGGAGGGAGGGAGGGAGGGAGGGAGGGAGGGAGGGAGGGAGGGAGAGAGGGAGGGAGGGAGAATGGAAGGGGAGAGGACAGACGTGTAGGAAAAGGGAGGAAAAGGACATACAAGGAAAGGAGTGAAGGAGTAAGAACTAATGAAACATTAAACCATTACGGGAACTCATCCCCCCCTCTCTCCTCCTTTCCTTTTCTCTCCCCCCTCCCATGCCCTACCTCATTTCCCTCCCTCTCTCCCTTATTTCCCTCCCTCTCTCCCTCATTTCCCTCTCCCTCCCCCCCCCCCCTCCTCGCCGTCCGGAGGCTGGCCGCCCGCAGATGACGACGAACAGCTGATGGTTGTCTCAGTCTCCTGGCGTGAGACGACCGCCGCTGGACACGCGTAATTGGACGCGGGTACATGGGACGGTCGCCGTGCTCGGCTGAAGGGGAGAGAGTGCAAGGAAAGCTGATGGAAATGAGATACGATAGAGAGGCAGAGATGCAGATAGAGAGAGTTGTTGGTGGATAGATAGGTAGATAAATAAATATAGAAAAATTCCATATTCTATAAGCGTGAGAGGGGGAGGGGGGTGGAGAGAGGGAAGGGAAGGGAAGAAGGGAGAGGGAGAGGGAGAAGGAAAGGAAAAGGAAAAGGAAAAGGAAAAGGAAAAGGAAAAGGAAAAGGAAAAGGAAAAGGAAAAGGAAAGGGAAAGGGAAAGGGAGAGAGAGCGAGAGAGCAAGAGAGCGATAGAGAGAGAGAGAGAGAGCGCAAGAGACCGCGCGGGCGAGAGCGAGAGATGTGGTGATGAATGCACCTTCAGGACAGCTAATCAGGTTGACCAACATTCCAGCGAGCCCAACCACAGCGGCCTCGCACGCACCCCAACTTACGGAATCTGTCTCTGGCTGTCCGTCTCTCTCCGCTCTCGACTTTTCCCTTTCTCTCACTCCCTCAATTCAGCGTGTGTGCGTGTGCGTGTGCGTGTGCGTCAAACAATAAGACTAACAAAACTGAATCTCAAACTAAACCGGACTCCCTCTCCCTTTCCCCCAAAAGCCAATCACAGCAACAGCCGAATCGAATATCACCTCTCCTTCTCTCCTCCCCCTCCCCCCCCCCCCCTTCCCCTCCTTGCTTTCTTCTCTCCTGCCATTCGGGCGGCGCGGCGTGGCAACAACCAACGCCCGCGTCGTCAACTGAGACCCGAGACGGCTGCACCTTCGTCATGAGAGGGCGGCTCCGACGACGGGCAGGTGTGAGCAGGTGGAGCTAGCTGGTAACGTGCTGCTGTTGCACACTCGTCAACCATTCTTCCATATTACGCACACGCATACACACACACACTATCCGTCTGTATTCCTATTCCTATTCCTATTCCTATTCCTCTCTCCCTCTCCCTCTCCACCCCGTCTTCCTACAAAAAAAAAAAAAAATAAAAAAAATAATAAAAAAAAGGCCCGCAGTCTACCGCATACCGAATCTGTTTATGTTGTTAAGCACGGACGCTCGCTCACACGCACGCAAACTTGGCCGCGGTACGTACGGCTGTGTTCGAGAGGTGCGCCCAACAAAGTCTTACCTTTTGGTAAGAGTTTCGAGCCCGCTTTAATGGACATTTTCTTGTGGAAAGTATGTAAAAGCCAGTGGGATATGGGAGGGGGAGGAGGGGGAGGAGAGGGGAGGGGAGAGGAGGGGAGAGGAGAGGGGAGGGGAGAGGGAGGGGAGAGGAGAGGTGAGGAGGGGAGGGAGGGGGTAGGGGATTACTTTCCGACGGGACAAAGAAACTAATGCGAGAGGTTCAAGAGAGGGATGGAGAATAGCACGAAGGAGGAGAAAATAATGGCGAGAGAGAGAGAAACCCCCGATTACGTCATAACGACGTCACAAAACTGTCTCGCCGTGACTCACGCGCTCCCTTTCACAACCACCGGATATACTTACTTAATTCCAACCTCAACCTACCCCCCACATCTCACCCCCTCCCCTCCCCTACCACCCCCACACTCCAACCCCCCACCTAAGAAAACAGGCACCCCTCCCCCTCCCCCTCCCCTCTCCCCCCATAAACCTAAAAAAAAGGACCGCATGTCATCCAATCATCCACAGACATTTCCACGGCCTTCCCCACCCCCTCCCCCCTCACACCCCAACCCCCCTCCCCCTCCCTCCCAACATTAGACCGAAATTACAGGGAATCCACCAGCCTGTCTGCCTTCTTCGGTATGGCCTTGACGCTGCTGCAATCCCTCCCCCCCCCCCCCCCCCCCCCCCTCCCCCTCCCCTCCCTTCCCCTACCCCCATCCCTCCCCTCCCTTCTCCTCCTGTCACCCGGGAGCAGACCAGAGCAGACCGCACAGAGACGTGGCATTGGGTCAACCCGTCTGGATCGACAGTAACAACATCCCCCTACCCCTCCCCCCAACCCATCCCCCGGAGGTAAGATGCAAGTCTCTCTCACTTTCTCCGATCCTCTGTATCGTACCGTATCGCCGTCATTTCCATTTCTATATTTCTTGCGTCTTCATTTCTCCACCCGTTGACATTCATTTCCATTTCTATCTCATCTTTCCATCCTTACCAATTATTAATTTTATTCTATTTACTTATCTATATCTAATCTTTCCATCCTTACCAATTACTCATTTGTTTGTTTTTCTTCTATTTACTCACCCATTTTGAGAATTAGCGCTACGCGTCAACTACAGCTCACAGGGCTATCTGCGTATGGCTCATGGGTCAAAAGCCTAGAGCAAGTTAACCCAATCAGCGCCACGCACCTAAAACAACAACAACAACAACAACAACAACAAAGGCAGTGATTCCCAAAGTGTGCGCCGCCATTTATCTGCTTGGTCGTGTCGTCAAAATAATAGAATTTTCGAGATTTCGAGATCTCCTAACACTGATCGGCGAGGATAAGTCTAAGACTATATTGTACATGTAAATCAAAGGGCAGGTGCGCCGCCAAAATATTAGTCGTTTCTTAGCGTGCCGCCATACTAAATCGTTTGAAAACCACTGCCCTTTTGGGAACTAAAAATATCCCGCACTGATCCCTACAACTCGTGAAAGTGGGGGGAAAAGTCGGCGGGAGTGGGGGAAGGGGAAGGGGAAGGGGGAAGGATGGAGAGAGGGGAAAGGAGGGAGAGAAACCAATCAATCAACAAATACCGACTTCAATAGACGCCAAGCAACAGTAGCAACAACACCAGCAACAACAACAACTGCAGAATCAACAAAGCGTACTCGGCAACGGCATCCAATCCAACTAACGATATACCATTACGCGGGGAAAAGAAGGGAGGGGAGGGGAGGGGAGGGGGGAGGGGGGAGGGGAGGGGGGAGAGGGTGCCAACGATCGACTTGATACTAACCGTCGATCACTTTCTCCTCATCGACCGAGTCCTCTGGAAGAACATGCACAGATAGACAGGCGGATAGATGGATGGATGGATGGATAGATGGACAGACGGACGAATGGACGATCACCAGGCAGGAACAAGAAAGATTAATAAATAAGAGAGAGAGAAAAAAAGGAGGAAAAAATGTTAGCAAGAAAGAAAAGAAACATCGAAGAAACACAATCGAGATAGACAAAAAAACAGATTTTAAAAAAATATATATACACATACATATCTACGAAAGAAAAAAAAATAGATTCGAAAATCAAAAAGAAAAGAATACAAGAAAGGCACAGAATAAAAAAAATAAATGAAAAAATAAAAAGTTAAGGCAAAGAGATAGAGAGATCCAAAGTCCAAGTTGAAAGCGACATTCTCCGAAGTGGGGCCAACGGATCACCAAAAACTTACTGAGCGCCGCTCGAAAACTCACCTCTCTGTTTCTCGTTTTCTGCGAAAGAGAGAAGAGAAAAAAAGAACATTAGACCTGGTTGCAAAATCACCACGCGAATTCATAAATTGCACTCATCGCAACAATCAAAATAAAATGTAAAAAAGGACGGAAATAAAGAATGGTGATAATAGATGAAAACAATATTTTTTTTGTTCTCTCGTGAAAGGAAGCAAAAAAAAAAAAAAAAAAAAAAACAATAAAAGGAAGGAAGTAAAGATTGGCGATAGAGATGGTATAACAACAACAACAACAACAACAAAAAAATCTCGTGTAAGGAAGCATGACCGGCAAACAGCTGGAAGGGAGCCTCGGCAGCGCGAAGTCAGCTGGTAAGCCTATCTATCCATAGGGCTTCCGCGGCTCGTCCATTCCCCCTCGGACAGTATTTCTCGGACAGTATGTTCGGTCTGTCTGTCTGTCTATCTCTAATAATAATCTACGTGTACTTGTCTGTGCTTCTGTCCTTCTGTACTGCATCGTGTACGCACTTACTCACGCCAATACACATTTTACTCACATTAACACACACACACACACACACACACACACACACACACACACACACACGCACACACACACACACACACACACACACACACACACACACACACACACACACACACACACACACACACACACACACACACACACACACACATACACACACACACACACTATCTCCCTCTCCCTCTCCCTCTCTCCCTCCCTCCCTCCCTCCCTTTCCGTGCCCGATCCGGATCCCCGTCCACGCATCCGGCCCCAACCCCCATCCCATCCCCCCCACCCCCCACCCCCACCACCACCACACCAAGGTTCCCCGAGAGTAACGCACTCACAGCCGCTCACCTGCGCTCCCCCCACCCCCCCCCCCATCCCCCATCCAATGCTGCCTTCCAATGCTGACCTCGGGGCGTAATCATGCTCCAGCAGGATCATTCTCGTTCCTTCATTCCTCTTGTTCCTCTCCTTCCCCACCTCCCTAACCTCCCCCCCCCTTCCTCCATTAAAAAACTAATATGTGTGAATAATGGATGTGATTGCTAATTAGCCCTGTGTATTTTGGCATTGCCGGAATTGAACTCTATTAAGGGATCATCGTAAATACGGATCATAATGCAATAATGATAATAAAAACAATAATTATTGATGATGATGATGATGATAACCAAACATTGACGATAATGATGATGATGATGATGACAATTATAATAACAATAACAATAAAAAATCAATCAATAAATAAACAAATAATAATAATAATAATAATAATAATAATAATAATAATAATAATAATAACAATAATAATAATAATATCTATAGAAACAACAACAATAACAAAACCAATAACAATACCAATCATAACACCCCTAAATCATAATAAAAAATAAAAAAAAACTAAAATACAACTCAGTCACGTTCAGCTCGACGAGAGTTCGGTGACGCCAGCAACCCTTCTCCTCCTATCTATGGCTACACCCAAGTCGCGTCCTAAGCATCCCCTCGTTCGCCGGAGTCGCCTATTCAGTATGGCGAAGAAAGGCGCCAGCATTGCGTCACGAGAAAAAGACAAAACAAATAATATATTCATTTTGAGCGTTGTTTTTTTTTGCTTTTCACACATACATCCTATATACTCTACAGGAACACACATGCATGCATAACAATACACACTGTACAGTACACAATACAAAATATACAGTACATACATACATATGTATACATACACATACCCGCGAACACACACGCACGCGTGCACACACACACACAAAACAATAGTATAAATAGTAATAACAATAACGAAAAAGATAAAAAATAAAAATAAAAATAAAAAATAGTACAATGAACTGTAGTATATTATAAACAACAGCAACAACAACAACAACAACAACAATAACAACGTAATATCAATAATAGTAACAATAATAATATCCAATTAAAAAATAATGAAAATAAAAGACATAAAACATACCGTTAAAACTATAAAAAAAAAAAAAAAGAGAGAGCGAAAAAGCAAGAACGAAAGAACATCAAGAGGCAACGCATGTCCCCTTCCCCTCCCCCGATCCCGACCCCCACCCCACCCTCCGAGACAGGTTCATCACAAGGTCACTCGGCGAAAACGATAAGACAAACTTTTAATTTCCAGCCGTCACTCAAGCTCTAGATGCAAGGGAGAGGGGGAGGGGAGAGGGGAGAGGGGGAGGGGAGAGGAAGAGGGGAAGGAGGGGAGGGGGAGGGAGAGGAAGAGGGGAAGGAGGGGGAGGGGAGAGGAAGAGGGGAAGGAGGGGGAGGGGAGAGGAAGAGGGGAAGGAGGGGGAGGGGAGAGGAAGAGGGGAAGGAGGGGGAGGGGAGAGGAAGAGGGGAAGGAGGGGGAGGGGAGAGGAAGAGGGGAAGGAGGGGGAGGGGAAAGGGAGGGGAAAGGGAGAGGAGGGGGAGGGGAGAGATGGGGAGAGGAGAGGAAGAGGAGAGGGATTGGGAAGGGGGAGAGGGGAGATGGGACGGTGGGAGAAAGGAAGAGGGGGGGGGGGGATAAGGAGAAAAGACGAAGGTAGGGGAGTGAAGGGGGAGTAGCTGAAGAGGCGAAGGTGGTATGGTAGGTGGAAGGGGAAAAGGGGAAAAGGGAAAAGGGGAAAAGGGAAAAGGGGAAGGGGAAGGGGAAGGGGATGGGGATGGGGATGGGGAAGGGGAAGGGGAAGGGGAAGGGGAAGGGTAAGAGGGAAGGGGAAGAGGAAAGGGAAGGAGAAAGGGAAAGAAGAGGTAATTCGAGAGGGTAAGAGAGCTGAGGCAAAATGGAACATACCAAGAGAATCAAAAACAAATGTAAAAATTCTAAACACAAACAACATACGTGCTCACAAAAAAAAAAATCCAAAGAAAGGAAAATACAAACAAAGACATCAGAGGGGGAAAAAAGTAATGACGAGTAAAGACTTCCCTAATCCGTCCTCCCCGCTGACAAAAAGGTCGTGTCGAGGTCGTAACACTCCACCCTCACGCCAACGACCCCCCCACCCCCCTACACTACCAACCATACCTCCATTTATCCCCTACCACTTACCACTTACCACCCATCTAGTGCACCTCCTCTTCTACCTACCAACCTACCTAACCAAATAAGTAAGTAAGTAAGTAATCAACTACTAACCTACAAACCCATCAACCTACCTACATATCTACCTACCTCCTCTTCCCACCCATCTACCCTCTTTTTCTCCTCCCTCCTTCCATCCCGCCAT
>BOPN01000483.1:225422-232922 GCA_017312705.2 Penaeus japonicus
AAAGCCTTAATTAATTCAAAACACACCTCCGCATATCACTCCCTCGTTCACCCTCCGCTCACACACACACACACACACACACACACACACACACACACACACACACACACACACACACACACACACACACACACACACACACACACACACACGAGGCAAGCACAGAGTACACACCAAGCAGCGCAGCAAGCAAGGCGGGGCCCCCGCCGCCCATATTGCTCTCAGTCGCAGTACAAGGGCAAGAAAAAATGTCAAAATACGAAGAGGCGGCGAAAACACCCGGCAGGCGAGGCGGGAAACTCAAGCACCCTTGTCTCGTACACGCGCGCCCAGTGCATTTACACAGTATCTATGCATATGCATGCGTGTATGAGTACATAATGCATACACACGCCCATATATATAACCCCCCCCTGTCCCTCTGTCCCTCTCTCTCTCTCTCTCTCTCTCTCTCTCTCTCTCTCTCTCTCTCTCTCTCTCTATCCCCTCCCCACCCCCTTGTCAATAACACCAGTACACAAAAAAAAATCAGAAAGGCAAAAAGGGTGCTGTCAAGCTACATTGGTTCGGTATAAATATCAATTAGTATACGTGGCGTGTGGAGACTACAGCCGCGAAGAGATACAGCAGAGGGCGGAGGGCAGAGGGAGGGAGGGAGGGAGGGAGGGAGGGAGGAGAGGGAGGGAGGAGGAGGGGGAGGGGGAATGGAAAAGGGGGAGAGGAGATGAAAGGGGTGAAGGGGCGGAGGTAGGAAGGGATGGAAGGGGAAGGGGCAGGATGGGGCAGAAAAGGGTTAAGGGAGTAAGAGGATATGAGGAAGAAGGTGAGAGGGATGGGGAGGAGAATGGGGAAAGGGTGCTATGGGGACGAGGACGGGGGGGGGGAGGGAGGGAGGGAGGGAGGGAGGGAGGGAGGGAGGGAGGGGGAAGGAAGGAATAGGAACGGGGAAGGGAGGAATTGGGAAGAGGGTGGAAGGAATTGGGAAGGGGAAGGGGAAGGGGAAGGGGATGGAGTAGGGAAAGGGAAGAGAGAAGAGATAAGGGAAAGGGAGAATAGAAAGAGAGAAGGGAAAGGGAAAGGGAAAGGGAAAGGGAAAGGGAAAGGGAAAGGGAAAGGGAAAGGGAAAGGGAAAGGGAAAGGGAAAGGGAAAGGGAAAGGGAAAGGGAAAGGGAAAGGGAAAGGGGATGGGGAAGAGAGAAGAGATAAGGGAACGGGAGAATAGAAAGAGAGAAGGGAAAGGGAAGGGGAAGGGGGGAGGGAAGGTGTGCCCAAGTTACCACACACACTTACCTTGCTGTTTCTTCTTCCACGGCCGCTGCCACCCAACGTCCCCTAACGAGAGAACCTCGGCTTGTTTCACTCGTGTTTTAGAACAGAAAAGGAAGGGTCACACGCACACGCACACGCCCACACACATAAACACACACGTCCACACACACACACACGCCCACACACATAAACACACACACACACACACACACACACGTAAACACACAACCAAAACAACAATAACAAAAAATTACATCATGACTACTGAACATTGAACTACTTTTCCGAAAATTATGATAAAGATACACAATGGGTGGTTATCTAAATCCCTTTCTACATGTCTTATGATAATGAGGATTCCCTCTCTCTGATTAATCCGCCGAGGACTCAAAACAATAACAATATAATTAACAGTATTAATAGTAATAAAAAATGGTGATACTGATAATGATAATTATAATGACGATGGTATTGATGATGATGATGATGATGATGATGATGATGATGATGATGATGATGATGATGTTGATAATAATATCAATGATGATGATGGTGATGATAATAATAATAATAATAATAATAATAATAATAATAATAATAATAACAATATCAACACAAAAAATAACAATAACAATAACAATGACAATAATAACGATAATAACAATAATAATAGAACTAGCAAAAACAACAAAAGTAATAATAATGGTAATGACAATAATAGAAATCATCATAATTCAAAAGCCAAAAAAAAAAAAAAAAAAAAAAAAAAAAAAAAAAAAAAACTGGGCGCCGCGCGAGTCAGCGTCAGGCCTGGCCGGTAGGGCGGGGGGAAGGGGGAAGGGGGGGGGGGGGGGGGGGGGGGGGTAGTACACAGAGCAAGGAACGCCTATCAAGGCTTCCTCCTTCCTCCGAATGTCAAGGTTAACAGCGTGTTCCCGATCCGACGCTGGAGATCTGGTTCCAACTGGAAAAGGGGAGTAGGAGTGGGGAAGAGAAGGGAGGAAGAGGAAGAGGAAAGGGAAGAGAGGAAGGGGAAGGGGAAGAGAAGAGAGGAAGAGGAAGGGGAAGAAGAGAAGAGAAGAAAAGAGAGGAAGGGGAAGAGAAGAGAGGAAGGGGAAGGGGAAGAGATGGGAGTAGGAGTGAGGAGTGAAGAAAAGGAGAATAGGGGTCGGGAAGAATAAGAGAGTAGGGGTGAGGAACAGAAGAGGGGTGGGGAAGGGGGACTGGGCGTAGGAGAGGAGAATGGGGAGATTGGCGGGAGGTAGGGGGGAGGAGGAGGAGAGAGGGGGGAGGGGGGGAGGGGGGAATAGCAAGCGCAAGCACGGGCACAAAAAACACACGTATACTCCTCACGTCTGGGACCCCGGGGGCAAACTCGGGTACGAAAGAAAAAAACCGTTGCTTGGTAATAATAATAATAATAATGATAATAAAAAAAGGCCTGGCCTTAATTCAATCCCATTTCAAAATATCACAACAAATCAACAATCAAGCCAATCTGCCCGCATCTCCGGCACACACAAAAATAAATAAATAAATAAAAAGTTGCCGCTTATTATGACCATGTAACATTTTCCAGGAGTTGACCGCTTTCCATAAAGTGCGAGCGGGTTCTACGCTGTGGCAGCGGTCGCCCTTTTGTTAACCACGTGAGTTTTCTGACGAGCCCGCACCCGGGTACACGCATGTGTGCGTGCGTGAGTGCGCGCACGTATTATGTATATGTATGCGCATCTATATGTATGTATATATATATATGCATGTATGTATATATGTATGTATATGTATGTATGCATGTATGTATATGTATGTTTATGTATGTATGCATATATGTATGTATGTATGTATGTATGTATGTATGTATGTATGTATGTATGTATATGTATGTTTATGTATGTATGCATGTATGTATATAATGCATGTACAGAAAGATAGAAAGACAGAGAGAGAGAGAGTCTCTATGGCCAACAACACTTTCCATATTGAAATACGGAATCAATCCTATCCCGGCTCCCTTCTCACAAAATAAGTTACGAAAAAAAAAAATATATATATATATAAATGTAGATATAAAAAGCCGCGAGAGATCAAAAGCCAAGTCCCCCATCCCGTCGCCACATCTCGAGATCACATCACAAGAGACCCGGACGTCAATCGGGCATCTTATTCCAATTGAGGCCTCGCAATCAGTCTGGAGGGAGGGAGGGAGGGAGGGAGAGAGGAAAGGAGGGAGGGAGGGAGGGAGGGAGAGAGGGAGGGAGGAGGGAGAGAGGAAAGGAGGGAGTGAGGGATGGAGGGAGAGAGGAAAGGAGGGAGTGAGGGATGGAGGGAAGGAGGGAGGGAGGGAGTGATGGAGAGAGAGAGGAAAGGAGGGAGTGAGGGACAGAGAGAGAGAGGAAAGGAGGGAGTGAGGGACGGAGAGAGAGAGGAAAGGAGGGAGTGAGGGACGGAGGGAGAGAGGAAAGGAGGGAGTGAGGGGTATAAGGAAAGGAAGGAAGAGGAGTGTGTGGTAGGGAGAAAGATAGGGAGGTATGGGAGAGGGGGTAGGAAGGGCAGAGGGAGGCAAGAGGTAGAAAGGAGATAAGCGGAAGGGGAGAGAAGGGACGCGATAGGAGAGAGTGAGTCAGAGGGAGGGAGGGAGGGAGGGAGGAGCAATAGGGGAGGGATGGGAAGGCGACGAGAGGGGACGATAAGATGAGAGACGGAGGTCGGGGAGGGGAGGGGAGGGGAGGGGAGGGGAGTGAAAGAGAGAGGGGAAAAGACCCTCCAACGAAGAGAAGTCGCTCCCTTTTTTTTAATAATCCTTCCCCCTCGCGCGCACAAACGCCACGTCGGGGCTTGCGATGAACCCTGCTCTTCCGGGCGTCCTGCTCGGGGCTCCCGCTGCTGCCAGGAGCCTTCACAATGGCAATCCAAAACAACGCCAAGGACCGCCGGGGGATCCAGTTCGGGGGACGGGGAGAGGGGAGGGGGGAGGGGAGGGGATAGGGGAACGGATCATCATCGTCTTGTCATCATCATTAATTACAATCTTGCTATTTTTCCCTTTCTTGTCCTTGTTCTTGTCCTGATAATTTCCTTCTCTTTCCATCTCTCTCTCTTTCTCTCTTTCTCTGTCGTAATTATGAGACCTTCCCGTTCTCTCAATCTTAAACTCCATTTCTCTACCCTTAACATCCCCTCTCTCATCACCCCACCCCCTCTCTATATCTTCACCCATTTCCCTACTCCCCCCCCCCCCCGCCTCTCCTATCACCCCTATATGCCTCCATGCCCCTACCCCCTACCCCCTACCCTATCCTACCGGGGGACGTGTGGGGACGACGACCGACGGCGGCGGCGCGAGAACCCGAGCTCCAGCGGGCGGTACTGTGACCTTCAGCAGGCAGGCAGGCACGCAAGCAGGCAGACAGGCAGGCGGCAATGGCAACGCGGCCGTCGAGAGCCAAATCAAAGAGAGAAAAAAAACCACCGGCAACTCGTAGCTTATCAGTCGACGCCGCCGGTGGAAGCCTCGCTCTCATCGGCGCTGGCGAGGGCCGAGCGTCGAGCACTCTTTCCTTCGCTTCTTGGTCTCTCGCTCCCGCTCTCACTTTCACTCTCCTCTCTACCGTGGGGAGGGGGAGGGGGAGGGGGAGGGGGAGGGGGAGAACAGATAAGAGAGAGAGAGAGAGAGAGAGAGAGAGAGAGAGAGAGAGAGAGAGAGAGAGAGAGAGAGAGAGAGAGAGAGAGAGAGAGAGAGAGAGAGAGAGAGAGAGAGAGAGAGAGAGAGAGAGAGAGAGAGAGAGAGAGAGAGAGAGAGAGAGAGAGAGAGAGAGAGAGAGAGAGAGAGAGAGAGAGAGAGAGAGAACAGACAAGAGAGAGAGAACAGACAAGAGAGAGAGAACAGACAAGAGAGGGAGGGAGAGTGAACAGACAAAAAAAAAAAAAGACGAACCACACCGTACGTGAGACAAAAGAGCAATAACAGAACAAAGAAAAAAAAAACTACCCCCCCTTCAAAACCGACAAGCTGCTATTCCGTTGCAACACCCACAGCTGTTTAGCGAGTCCGTCGAGTACAAATCCACAAAAAACAAACAAGAAAAAAACAAACAAACAAACAAAAACAAACCACTCGACGTCATCCAGTGAAAGCGACAATTTGTTAAAAAAAAATGAGCGTGACATTTAACGCCTTGCCTGAACGATATCGCCAACGTGACCTTCTGGTTCACGGGTTCAAATATCCGGAAATTTTTCCAAGGAGAATAAGAGTTTATTTACTCATTTCGGTCAATCTTTGTTTCATCATTACAACGTATTTCCAACATTTCAATCATTCTTTTCTTTTCCCAGTTGTCGATGTGTGTTTTTTTCTTTCTTTCTTTCTTTCCTCTCAGTTCCTCTTGAGAGTATGTATGTATGACCGCTGTTACATTGTATCTTGTGTTCTTTTTTTTGTTGTGTTCACCTTCACGTACTTATCAAATAATGATGATATGATGATGATTATGATGATGATCCCGGTTAATGTTGATTAAGGTGGTGGTGGTGGTGTTCAGCCCCGCCGACGCCTCTCCTCCCCCCTCCTTTTCTTCGTGCCTTCCTCCTCCTTCCTTTTCCTCCTTCTTTTTCATTTCCACTATCGTTATCTTAATCTTTACTGCTGTCACCATTAACTATATTTTCTATTATCACTGTCACTGTCACTGTCACCATCATCACTATCATCGTCACTGTCACTGTCATCACATGTCATCACTATCACTATCACCACCACCGTCATCATCATCACCATTATAATTCCATGTTCTCCTCGTCGCCATCCTCATCCTCATCCTCGTCCTCGTCCTCTTCCTCTATCTCTCCTTTGCCCCCCTCTTCCTATCCCACTCACTCCTTCCCTTTCTTCTTTCTTATTTCTCCCCCTGACGCACCTACCTCCGTATTCGCCATATAAACATAAACATAAACATACATACACGCACAAATATACACATACATTAACACATATATTAATACATATACATGTCATACATACATTTACATAGATATGTTGCTATTTTTGTCGTTGCAGCTTCAGCATGAAATCAACACACACACAACTCTCACTGTGTGTCTTTGTGACAGATAATAATCTATTCTCTCGTCACCTCGCATCAACATATCAAAAAGTATATGAAATCTGAATCAACAAGAATCCACACTATCCCTGATCTCTTAACAATTGTTCAGGTTTTCTGACAGATTTACATTTTCTGTTTTCAGTATTGTTTCATTGTGAGTTCTTCCTCTGTCTATTTTTCTGCTCTTGTTAATGTTTTATTTATTCTACTGTTTTAGATTTGTTGTTGGAAAAAGTAAGGGGAAATGTGTGTGTGTGTGTGTGTGTGTGTGTGTGTGTGTGTGTGTGTGTCGGGCCATATACATACGATAAGGCAGACGATCTGCACTTAATTGACTGTTATCCTATTATAATCATAATAATGATAATAATAATAATAATAATAACAATAATAATAATAATAAAGATAACAACAATAAAAAAACAACCATTACCATCATCACTATTCTCATCCTTACGACTGATCTTATAATCCCCGGACGCAAATCAAGACTGACTGCAGCGAGGAGCGCAACACATGCAATAAACATGTGCAGCGGTATCTGCGAGTGACAAGAAAGAGGCTAAGCACAGCTGGGATCTTGTCTCGCCTTGCCTAATAGTCACCCGAACCCTTTTGTGTGCTCGGTAATGACCCGGCCGCCAATTATCCTAATTGATTCATTTATTAGCGACAGAGTGGCCGCGGGAGCAGGAGCAAGTGATGGGGGGGGGGGGGGGGGGGGGACCGGGGACCTGCAGCGCCTTGCCAATGTCATCACGGGGGAACGTTTGTCGAACACCCGGACAAACGTTTGTTGACGGTGCCAGGGTTTGTAGACATTTGATACCCCCCAAAAAAATAAATATATAACAAATAAAAATTCAGTTACATTTTTTTTCAACACCCCCTCCCCTCCCCCCCCCTTTCACCCCAACAAACCAAATTCAGAGAATACACAATGAATCACCACGCACTGATAAAACATAACAAAATAAAATACAAAAAAACGTTCTCTCCGCAAACCTCTCGCCATCACGCAGACGAGTACACACACCACAACAAAAACAACCACAACAACAACAACAACAACACGCCTTACCTCCCACAGCGTCCAGCATACGGTAGAACCTGTACTCGAGGT
>BOPN01000483.1:237922-240422 GCA_017312705.2 Penaeus japonicus
TGTGTGTGAGTGAGTGAGTGAGTGAGTGAGTGAGTGAGTGAGTGAGTGAGTGAGTGAGTGAGTGTGAGTGAGTGTGAGTGAGTGTGAGTGAGAGAGTGGGGGAGGGGTAAGCGAAGCGAAGGGGAGGGGAGTGAGGGAGGTGAGGGAAAGAAGGGAGGTGAGGGAGGTGAGGGAGAAGGGGGGGGGGTGAGAATCACACATCCGCTAAATAATTCACGCGATCACGTGCAGAACCGGCGTAAAAGCCCCTTCCCCCCCCTACATAGCACTTCCCCCACCCTCCAATCTGCTGTCCTCTTCCCCCATCCCGTCCCTTCCCCTCCCCCCCATTCCACTTCGCCTCATTCCAATCCGCCAACGATCGCCGTCGATTCCCGACATTCCTGTTGCCTGGAATTCACTCTCGCTCGGACCGCCAATGTAAACGCACAAGCATACCGGAGTCTCCTTAGTTTAGGACGCAAAATGTTTGAACGGAAAAGGAAAAAAAGGGGAGGGGAGGGAAGGGGAGGAGAGGTAAGGAAAAAGAAGGGAAGGGAAGGGATGGGAAGGGATGGGAAGGGAAGGTGAGGGAAGGGAAGGGAAGGGAAGGTGAGGGGAGGGAAGGAAAAAAAGGAAAGGGAAGGGGAAGGGAGAGAGGAAATAAGGGGAGGGGAGACATTCTAGTGGATTGTTGATGATGATGATGATGATGATGATGATGATGATGATGATGACGACGACGATGATGGAAAAAGACAAAAATAAATATAACAAATCAACACACAACCCAAAAAGAAAACGCCAGAGCCACCGAGGCTACCACGGTTGGATATACGGCAGCCGGGAACCCAGCTGACCACACCTTCACCCCCCCCCCCCCGACTCGATCACAAAACTCACCAAGCCGACCCCCTCCTCCCTCCCTCCCTCCCCCACCCTCACACCTCCCAATGTCGCCGCTTACGCAACCGCTTTTCATTAGCTCAGTCTCTCCTTTGTTTGTTTGTATTTTCTTTGAAGGAAAGATGAAAGAAAGCTTTCTGGCAACTGGCTTTCTATGTGCACCATACATCATATACTCCATTAGTCAAACAATACAATATATACAATATACTATGTACAATATAATATAAAGAAAGGGTGGACATAGCGCAAGAAAAAAAAACCATTCTGCTGCTCTATTACAACAAAAAAGCATACAGATACGGACACAAACATAGACAAAAACATAAACATAAACAAAGACATAGACACAAACACAGACACAGACACAGACACAGACACAGACACATACTCACACGCACACACATTCCTAGAATACCAGGCGTTGTCAAGCCCGATGGACAAAGGGTGACAAGTGACACGAGACCTTGTCAAACCACCATGAAATATTACATCATTTAAATGTTGACAGGGCAGGTGGGGGAGGGGGAGGGGGGAGGGGGGAGCGTGGAGAGGAGAGGGGAGGGGAGGGGAAGGGAGATAAGGGGAGGGGAGAGGGAGGAAAAAGAGGGGAGGGGAGGAGAAGGGAGGAAAAAGAGGGGAGGAGAAGGGAGGAAAAAGAGGGGAGGGGAGGAGAAGGGAGGAAAAAGAGGGGAGGAGAAGGGAGGAAAAAGAGGGGAGGAGAAGGGAGGAAAAAGAGGGGAGGGGAGGAGAAGGGAGGAAAAAGGAGGGGAGGAGAAGGGAGGAAAAAGAGGGGAGGGGAGGAGAAGGGAGGAAAGGTGAGGGGGGAGAGAAAGGAGGGGAGGGTGAGGAAAAAGAGGGGATGGGAGGAAAGAGGAGGAAGGGGGGACAAGAGAGGAAAGGAAGGTGAGGAAAAGATGGGGAGAGAGACGGGGGAGAATGGGAAGGAGGTGGTGGAGGGGGCAGAGGGGGCTATGGGATGCCTAGGTTTCACTTTCCAATTCCGATAAAGAGGAGAATAAAAAGGGAAAGAAAACAAGGAGGGGGAGGGGGAGAGAGAGGGAGAGGAAGAGGAAAGGGGAGCACTGGCAAGGAATTGATAGCAGCAGCAGCAGTAAATAGTAACAATACAGAAAATAGTAACAACAATAGAAGCAATAGGTACAATAAAAATAACAACAAAAAGTAACAATGATTACTATATCAACAGAGAGAGAGAGAGAGAGAGAGAGAGAGAGAGAGAGAGAGAGAGAGAGAGAGAGAGAGAGAGAGAGAGAGAGAGAGAGAGAGAGAGAGAGAGAAAGAAAGAAAGAAAGAAAGAGAGAGAGAGAGAGAGAGAGAGAGAGAGAGAGAGAGAGAGAGAGAGAGAGAGAGAGAGAGAGAGAGAGAGAGAGAGAGAGAGAGAGAGAGAGAGAGAGAGAAAGAGAAAGAAAGAAAGAAAGAAAGAAAGAAAGAAAGAGAGATAGAGAGAGAGAGAGAGAGAGAGAGAGAGAGAGAGAGAGAGAGAGAGAGAGAGAGAGAGAGAGAGAGAGAGAGAGAGAGAGAAAGAGAAAGAGAGAGAGAGAGAGAAAAGAAAACCTCGCTATGAACTGAATTTCCCTCCCGGGCCATTTTC
>BOPN01000483.1:245422-247922 GCA_017312705.2 Penaeus japonicus
GTGATTGGGGGTAACGGCGATGGTGACAGTGCTGGCGATTGGTGACGGTGACATGGTACCGCAATAAGTATATGATGGTGGTGGTGATACCAGTGACAGAAGTAATCATATAATCACATACAACAGCGACGAACATTAACAAAACGAGAAATGTAATCGCTTCAACTATTACATTTGATATAATATCAATAATATTAGCAAAATAGTATTAACAATAATTACAATAAAACAAAAAGAATAATAACAATAATATTAGTTATAGTAATAAGAGTAATATCAATATAGTAATATCAATAATATTAATGTCAGCAAGAAGAGTAACAGTGGTGGTAGTTGTTGTAGAAATGTTAATAATAATAATAGCAAAAATAAAATGTAATAATAACGATAATAGTAAAATATACAGCAGCAGCAGCAATAACAATAATAAATAACAATAAAACAATAATAATGATAACAAAAACAATAATAACTATAACAAAGACAACAACAGGAATACTGATGATATAGACTGTTATCACTAACTGATAACACACCCACCTCGAACCCCATTCTTCAACATCCCTCCCCCCTCCCCCTGCTCTCCCCCTTGGACCAGACGCGACCCCACTCCACCCCACCCCACCCCCACCGCACCCCCCGGGACACATTCTTCACTCCACCGAGAAACCAAAAAAAGGAAAAGAAACAAACAAAAGAAAAAAAACACCATCACCTTCCTTACCTTTTCTTTCCTTCCGATTCCCGGTATGTGGGTCCGTTTCACCTTTAACCCGGTTTTCGGAATGGAGGGAAGAAGGAAGAGGAGGAAGAGGAAGAGGAGGAGGAGGAGGAGGAGGAGGAGGAGGAGGAGGAGGAGGAGGAAGGAGGAGGAGGAGGAGGAGGAGGAGGAGAAGGAGAAGGAGAAGGAGAAGGAGAAGGAGAAGGAGAAGGAGAAGGAGAAGGAGAAGGAGAAGGAGAAGGAGAAGGAGGAGGAGGAGGAGGAGGAGGAGGAGGAGGAGGGAGGAGGAGGAGGAGGGGAGGAGGGGGAGGGAGGAGGAGGAGGAGGAGGGGGAGGAGGAGGAGGAGGAGGAGGAGGAGGAGGAGGAGGAGGAGGAGGAGGAGGAGGAGGAGGGAGGAGGAGGAGGGAGGAGGAGGAGGGAGGAGAAGGAGGAGGAGGAGGAAAGGAGGAGGAGGAGGAGGAGGAGGAGGAGGAGGAGGAGGAGGAGGAAAGCAAGAGGAGGAGGAGGAGGAGGAAAGTAAGGAGGAGGAGTAAGAGGGAGAGATAAACCAAAAGTTTTCCGCCTCTCGAGCATTTCCAATAGCTCTTCCTTCAGCGCCCCCCCCCCCCACCAAAAAAATATCTCATTGAGATTAAGTGGAATATATAAAAAAAAAAACGGAAGGAAAAAAGCATCATCTTATCGTCGAAGGTGTCGCTGTTGGAATGATTCTCAAAACCAATTTCTCAACGCCATCCGCAACTAAATCCCGAAGAAAAATCAAGAGGAAAGCCATATAAATTCAGAAAAGAAAACTAATAATAGTACATAGAAATAACAAACATTTTAAAACGAATCTACTTCGAAGATAAAAAGGAAAAACATAACTATATTCTACACACATTAAGGACAGGTGTCACACGTGTCACAAAGCACACGTGTCACAAAGCACCCGCCAAAAAAAAAAAAAAAAAAAAAAAACGAAAATAAATGGATTTCCAAGTAAGACAAAACAACTGTTCGTTCCAGTGTTAAATCCAATCGTCAGATAAAAAAGAAAAGGTCTTTAAATTCCAGCTACCTCAACCATTAGAACACACAAAGAAGTCGTACCTTCTAGAGAGAGAGAGAGAAAGAAAAAAAAAAAAGAAAATAAAATCCTCATCCACACATTACGGGGAAGAACAACGCTTCCGGTTGGAGAGTGGAAGAGGAGGGGGCAGAGGGGGCAGAGGGAGGGCAGGGGGCAGAGGGGGGCAGGGGGCAGAGGGGGGACAGGGGGTAGAGGGGGTAGTAGTGTGGGGTAGAGGGTGACTGGAGGGGGGCAGAGGGGGTGTGGCAGGGAATGGAGGTTGGGAGGGAGGGAGGGGGGGGGAGGGGGGGGGGGGGGGGACGACGCCCTAAAGCCACGACCTGTTTTCTGCGGGAGGACCTTTATCGACCTCCTCGCACAAGCTCTTGGAGTCCACCGTCCCTATAAGATGCCTAAACAACGGACGGACGCGGACGCACAAAAAACACCACTCAAGCACATTCACTCAGTCAGATAGAATCAAACATACTAACAAACAAACAAACAAACAAACAAACAGACGGATATAAACACACAAATACAAACACACACACATACACACACACACACACACACACACACACACACACACACACACACACACACGCGTGTCCCCCCCCCCTAGCCCATCAAACCAAACTGCCTCCAAGTTCCTTCTCGACGAGCTATGGCGGATCCCAGCTTTAAGCTCCAAGGAGCTTTCTTTTTCAGAAAATGTGACGAGTCA
>BOPN01000483.1:255422-270422 GCA_017312705.2 Penaeus japonicus
GCGTCTCGCGGAACTGTCTCGTCGACCTCTCTTCTCTTTCCCTCCTTTCCTTCCTTTCCCCCATTTCTCTTTCTCTCCCCTCCCTGAGCAAGAAAAAGAGAGTGAATAAAAGTGAGAGAACATGAGATAGAATGAGACAGAAAAATGAGAGAGAGAGATGTAGAGAGAGACATCCCGAGAGAGAGAGAGAGAGAGAGAGAGAGAGAGAGAGAGAGAGAGAGAGAGAGAGAGAGAGAGAGAGAGAGAGAGAGAGAGAGAGAGAGAATGTAGAGAGACATCCCACCCGAGAGAGAGAGAGATAAAGAACCTCCCCCCTCTCCCGCCACCACCACCACCACCACTACGGAGCATCCTCCTCCCTCGCCCAGAACGGACGGACCCTGCCCTCCCTTTCCCTCCTCCTCCTCCTCCGCCTCCGCCATCGCCGTCGCCACCGCCACCGCCACCGCCACCGGCACCGCCACGCGAGGAGAACAGCTTTAAAACAACAACAAGCCGTCGACCCACTTTCCAGGGTTAGGCCCCGTCGCCTTCTCGTTCGCGCTCTCTTTTTTTCTCCTTCTCCTTCTTCTCTTTCTCCTTTACATTCTCCTTTTCCTCCTCTTTCATATTCACATTCACATTCGCCTTCGTCTTCTAATTTTCATTATCTTTCTCCTCATCCACATTTTCCTTCTTCTCCTCCGCCTTCTTTCTCTTCCTTCTCCTTCTTCTCCAGGACATTAGGGGGGAGGTGAACGTGGAGGATAAGGATAAGGGGGAGAATAGGAGAGGAAGAGAGGGAGAGGATGGAGAAGGGGTGAAGAGGCCGATAGGGATGGGAGGAGATGAAGAGAGGAAGAGAGGAAGAGGAGGGAGAGACAAGGGATGAGAGAGAGGAATGAGAAAAAGAACGAGAGAGAAGGATGAGGAGCTAGAGGGAAAGGGAGAGAGGGAAAGAGGGAAAGAGGGAGAGAGGGAGAGAGGGAGAGAGGGAGAGAGGAGAGAGGGAGAGAGGGGAGAGGGAGAGAGAGAGAGAGAGAGAGAGAGAGAGAGAGAGAGAGAGAGAGAGAGAGAGAGAGAGAGAGAGAGAGAGAGAGAGAGAGAGCGCACGGAAAAAAAAAACGAAACCCAGAATGGCCAATTCGAACACCCACCAGAGAGAATCCAACAAATACATAATCAAACACAAAACAAAACAAAACAACAAAAACCCCAAAATACTTTTTTTTAAAAATCAAGATGGCACCCGAGACAAGATAAGCGAGCACGAAGAAGTCACGACGTCACACCCGCAGATAACTTATCACGAACAGGATGTAACAGCCCAAGAGCCAGATAACGCGGACACTCTCACAGTCTCTCACAACCCACTGTGACCTCACATCACGATCACGAACGAGCGACAGGAGCAACGAGCGACGATCACGAACCAGCGACAATCACGAACCAGCGACGATCACGAACCAGCGACAATCACGAACCAGCGACAATCACGAACCAGCGACGATCACGAACCAGCGACAATCACGAACCAACGACAATCACGAACCAGCGACGATCACGAACGAGCGACAATCACGAACCAGCGACAATCACGAACGAGTGGCGGCAGCAACGATGAGCCCAAGCCGCCACGACAGCACTGTGCTCGTAGATGGACTCGTACGTGAACAACCAAGAGAAATAACGAGGATGAGGATACAAGTGTGCATCATGATGTGAAAAAATATGGAGGGATAGGAGGAGGAGGAGGAGGAGGAGGAGGAGGAGGAGGAGGAGGAGGAGGAGGAGGAGGAGGAGGAGGAGGAGGAGGAGGAGGAGGAGGAGGAGGAGGAGGAGGAGGAGGAGGAGGAGGAATAGGAGGAGGAGGAGGAATAGGAGGAATATGAGGAGTAGGAATAGGAGGAGGAGGAGGAGTAGGAATAGGAGGAGGAATAGGAGGAGGGAGAGGGAAGGAGGAGGAGGAGAGGGGGGAGGAGGAGGAGAGGCGGGAGGAGGAGGAGGAGGAGGAGGGAGAGGGAGGAGGAGGAGGAGGAGGAGGAGGAGGAGGAGGAGAGGGAGGAGGAGGAGGGAGGAGGAGGAGGAGGAGGGGGAGGAGGGGGGGGGGGGAGGGGGGAGAGAGAGGGAGAGAGGGGGAGGGGGGGGGGGGGGGGGGGGGGGGGGGGGGGGGGGGGGGGGGGGGGGGGGGGGGGGGGGGGGGGGGGGGGGGGGGGGGGGGGGGAGGGAGAGGGGGGGGGAGGGGGGGAGGGAGGGAGGGAGGGAGGGAGGGGAGGGGGGGGAGAGGGGAGGAGGAGGAGGGAGGGGGAGGGAGGAGGAGGGGGAGGGAGGGAGAGAGGGAGGGAGAGGGAGGAGGGAGGGAGGGGAGGGAGGGAGAGGGGAGGGGGGGAGGGAGGGGGGAGAGGGAGGGAGGGAGGGAGAGGGAGGAGGGAGGAGGGAGGGAGGGAGAGGGGGGAGGGAGGGAGAGGGAGAGGGGAGGGAGGGAGGGAGGGGGGGAGGAGGAGAGGGAGGGAGGGAGGGAGGGAGGGAGAGAATGAATAGGAGGGAAGGGAGGTCAAGGGAAGAAGAAGAAGAAGAAGAAGAAGAAGAAGAAGAAGAAGAAGAAGAAGAAGAAGAAGAAGAAGAAGAAGAAGAAGAAGAAGAGGGAAGAAGGAAATGGAGGATGGAGAGGAAAGAAGGAGGAGGATGATGGGGGGGGGGGGAGGAGGAGGAGGAGGAGGAGGAGGAGGAGGAGGAGGAGGAGGAGGAGGAGGAGGAGGAGGAGGAGTAGGAGGAGGAGAAGGGATAGGAGGAGGGATAGGAGGAGGAGGAAGAGGAGGAGGGATAGGAGGAGGAGGGGATAGGAGGAGGAGGAGGAGGAGGAGGAGGAGGGGGAGGGGGAGGAGGAGGAGGAGGAGGGGGAGGAGGAGGAGGAGGAGGAGGAGGAGGAGGAGGAGGACAACAACAACGACGAGAGGAGGAGGAGGGGTAGGAGATGGAGAATACAAAGATGAGAAGCCACTTAGAAAAAGAACAAAATGAAAACCCAAGACGGAGAGGAGAACGCTTTCCAGTTATTAATGGCAGCCGAAATGTAAAAACACACACACACACACACACACACACACACACACACACACACACACACACACACACACACACACACACACACACACACACACACACACACACACACCCCGAAGCAAAGCGCAGGCAGCAACAGGGCGGTCGCTGGCTGGGGGCTGAGGGGGCTGAGGGGCTGAGGGGGCTGAGTCGGGAGGAGTCAAAAGCTCCATCCATCCAGCCAGTGCTCCAAACTGCGCCGCGACCCCAACGTGCGCGTGCACCCGTTATTAAAAGTCCTAAACCGACAGCAAGTATTGCACTTGGATAGTAGTAGTAGTGTTGTTGTTTTCCGTGATCGCTTTCTCTCTCTCTCTCTCTCTCTCTCTCTCTCTCTCTCTCTCTCTCTCTCTCTCTCTCTCTCTCTCTCTCTCTCTCTCAACAAATCCCAATACAACGAATCGATTCTTTTGACAATTGCAAACCGTCGGCATCAATCGATACATCATGACTGGATTACACGTCACCGCTAGCTGTCGAGAGCGTAGTACCGCCGTGCCCAACAGTCAGCGGTATATCATTCTCCCGTGTTACTTAAGACTTGGTATTGGCACCGGTGGCAAACTACTGACCGACAAACGAACATGCCCTGTCATCACAACTTCTTCGATGATGACAATGACCATTTACAGACAAACAGACACACACACAGACAGACAGAGACAGACATTTATGTCCAGACACCACATTGCATCGCCCCCCCCCCTTTACTGTCCCTAGGTGTCTCTGTATCTATGTGTACCTCTATCTGTCTCTCTCAATCATAGAACACGAACAGAAAAGATTAAAAAGGGGAAGCAGTCCTATCCCCGCGGCTACTTACCAATTTGATGGCGACATGTTCGTTGTTGTACAAGTTCTTTCCTGCAAAGAGACACAAAAGGGAGTCTGTTAGTATTCACTTCTAAAAGGGGCTTAACTCGTGTATGTTTTAGGAATAACACACAACATAATAACAAATCATTCTGAGTACGTGGCAATAAAAAAATCAACGATTATATATGGACATGGACGCGAACACACACTTAATAAATAGACATAGGCATATATATACATATACATATACATATACATATACCTAGGTAGATACGATAGATAGATAGATATAAACACCATATACGAACACAGACAGACAGAGACTACTGTAACGTGTACAGAATGCACACGAAACATTAAAAGTAATTGCTCAAACACTTGTACAAGGAAAACCTGCAAGTAAAGGATTACAAAGCAACCTTCTGGAAGTCAAACAGTGATCTATCAGCAAAATTCCTCCTCGCAGTGTACAGGATGGACACACGGCTGGCCGGCCGGCTGGCTTACTTGCTTGCTTGCTTGCTTGCTCGCTCGCTCGTTTGCACGCTTTACCCGCCGCTTACCTGACCGCCCGCCCCGCCCGCCATCCCCCCCATACCCACTAACTCTCCCTCCCTCACTCCCTCCCTCTCCCCCTAACAGGTGCAGACAGGTGCGTTCATCCTGTATCACCTTCTATCCATCCCTCTACCCCCCCCCACCCACCCACCTCCCGGCCCCGCAAAACGCCAAGAAGCGGAGGAAATGGGAGCGTCGTTGCTCAAGAGATCATCCAAGGTTGCATCTCATTCTTCCTGTACCTCCCAACACTCAACCACTACCTCCCCCCCCTTCTCTCTCTCTCTCTCTCTCTCTCTCTCTCTCTCTCTCTCTCTCTCTCTCTCTCTCTCTCTCTCTCTCTCTCTCTCTCGCTCCCCCTTTCACTTTCTCTTTGCTGCTATTCAAGATGATAATTATCATTAATATTATTATTACCATTATTACTTACTACAATCCTTCTATAATTATAAAAAATTCTTAATCAATAACAATGAAAAAATGCACAATAATAATAGATGATGATAACATTAATATGAATATCAACAATAATAATGATGTAATACATAATATCAATATCGATAATACCAAAACATATTTGATAACAACAATAATAATAATGATAACAATATTGATAATAATAATAATTAAATAATAAACATAAAAATAAAAATAATAATAATTATTATAATAATAACAATAATAATAATAATAATAATAATAATAATAATAATAATAATAATAATATTAATGATAATAGTGATAAAAGTAATAGTAATAGTAATAGTAGTAGTAGTAGTAGTAGTAGTAGTAGTAGTAGTACTACTAACTATAATAATAAAAACAATAACAATAATTATATAAATAATATTAGCAATATTCTATAACAGTAATGATAACAATAAAAATATTAACTAAAATAATAAAGCAAACAAAACATCATAATATGTATAACACTAAACATAAATAATGATAATGTCAATGATTAATACTAATTATCAGATAAAAAAAACAATAACTATATGCTAAACGTAAACCTGGTTGGTCTTAGGGAGGAGAAAGGGGAAGGTGGAAGGGGGAGAACAAAATAAAGGGAAGAGCAGTAAAGGAAACAAAAAAATCCAAACATTGGAGAAAGAGTGAGTGAGAGTGAGAGTGAGAGTGAGAGTGAGAGTGAGAGTGAGAGAGAGAGAGAGAGAGAGAGAGAGAGAGAGAGAGAGAGAGAGAGAGAGAGAGAGAGAGAGAGAGAGAGAGAGATACATACATACATACATACATACATATATACATACATATATACATACATAAATACATACATACATACATACATACACACACACACATACATACATACACACACATGCATACACACACACCTTGCCTTGACGTGTTCTCCTCGCCCCAGGGACTGCTTCCCTCTCCCCCCCCTTCCCCCAGTACGCCTTAGGCACCTTCCACTCGCACACTCTCTCTTTCAACGCCAGTCAGCCCTCCCTCCTTCCCATTCCCTTTCCCTTCCTCCCTCCCTCCCATTCCCTTCCTCCCTCCCTCCCAATCCCTTTCCCTCCCTCCCTCCCATACCCTTCCTCCCCTCCCTCTCTCCCATTCCCTCTCTTTCCTCTCTCCCTCCCTCCCCCATTCCCTTTCTCCCTCCCTCCCTCCCATCTTTCCTTCCTCCCCTTCCCACTCCCTCTCCCTCCCTCCTCCCATTCCCATTCCCTCCCTCCCTCCCATCTCTTCCCTCCTCCTTCCTCCCTCCTCCCTCCTCCTCCCTCCTCCCTCCTTCCTCCTCCTCCCCTCCCTCCCTCCCTCCCTCCCTCGCAGCAAAAGCAATATAAAAAACGAAAAGTGGAAATGGAAAAGCGACGCGTTCACGGCAATCTGGAGGAGGAGGGTGGTGGGATGGGGGGGGGGGGGAAATGGAGGAGGGGGGAAGTAACAGGCGGAAAAAAAACAATAGATGAATAATACTATAGATTCAAAGAAAATTAAATACATAAATAATAGAAGGTCAAGAATGGAAGAAAGTTCGATGACAGTAGGGAAAAAAATACATCTAACCTTCCTACCTTGGGGAAAAAAAAAAGAAATACTCTAAAAAAGCAAACAAACAAAAACAAAACAAAAAAAGAGGATACACGACACAGACAAGGGGGCGTGTCTCCCTACCACAGCGGACATGAACTAATCCTTTTCCCCAGAATCAGCATCACCTAAGACATCCCCCCTTCCCCCCCCCCCCCCCCCCCCCCCCCCCCCCCCCCCCCCCATCACCCTTCCCTTTACACTACACGTCCGGCGCGTCCTTTACCCGTTCTCAGACACGGCTTGAGTCACGCAGGACATCGTGTGCGTGCGTGCGTGCGTGCGTGCGTGTGTCGAGTCTGGGAGAGACAACTGGAGACGGAAATCGAAGGAGGAAAAGGAGGAGAGAGGAAGGGGGGAAAGGAGGAGAGAGGAAGGGGGGAAAGGAGGAGAGAGGAAGGGGGGAAAGGAGGAGAGAGGAAGGGGGGAAAGGAGGAGAGAGGAAGGGGGGAAAGGAGGAGAGAGGAAGGGGGGAAAGGAGGAGAGAGGAAGGGGGGAAAGCAGGAGAGAGGAAGGAAACGAGAGAAACGAGAAACGAGAAACGAGAGGAAGGGGGGAAAGGAGGAGAGAGGAAGGAAACGAGAGAAACGAGAGAAACGAGAGAAACGAGAGGAGGAGAGGAGAGGAGAGGAGAGGAGAGGAGAGGAGAGGAGAGGAGAGGAGAGGGGAGGGGATGGGAGGAGAGGAGAGGAGAGGAGAGGAGAGGAGAGGAGAGGAGAGGAGAGAGGAGAGGGGAATGGAGGGGAGGGGAGGGGAATGGAGAGAACACAAGAGAGAAGATAGGAGAGGTGAGAGAAGATAGGAGAGGAGAGAGAAGAGGAAGAAATGGAAAGAGAAAAAAAGAGAGACACACAAGTAATCAAACAAATAACTAAAAGAGGACAGAAACCAGCACGACCCCGCATTCAGACGAGCCACGAATCCCCCCCCACCCCACCCCCCCCCCACCCCCACCCCGTCCCACCCTTCCCACTCCAGCTTCAACCCCCAACCCTTCACTATCCCCACCCAGGAAACCCCACTGTGCCACTCTATCCTCCCATAAGCTCCATATAATCACTCTTAACCACAACGGAGCTTCGTGTGAGCTCCTGTCGCCACGAACGAAACGCGGTACGTAAAAAATAAATAAATAAATAAATAAATAAATAAATAAAGAAAGAAAGAAAGAAAGAAAGAAAGAAAGAAAGAAAGAAAGAAAGAAAGAAAGAAAGAAAGAAAGAAAAAAAGAAAGAAAGAAAGAAATTAAGAAAGAAAGAAAGAAAGAAAGAAAGAAAGAAAGAAAAAGAAAGAAAGAAAAATAAAGAAAGAAAGAAAAAAACAAAAACGGGTGGTGATGCAAAACAAAACAAACGAATTGTGATGCAACACGAATGAACGAACGAACGAACAGAGAAGCAACACGAACGAATGACAGAATAAAACCGAACGGACAGCGAAAGTAAAACTGGCAAACGGTGATATGAAACGAGAGAATGGCCTCGTAAAAACATATGCAGTTTCCGTGGTGATCAAGAGAGTAACAAAGAAAAAACTATAAACAAAAATTAACGAATTGCTGTGATGGACACTCCATAACACGAACAACGATCAAAAAGAACGAATGACAATGAAAACCAACGAATAACGATCCGAACGAATGAAAGGAAAACAAATAAAACAAACAACTGGCGACAAATAACGAGCGAATTGCGAAAAGAAGCCGAGTGTAACACTTAATTAATAAAACGACCGAATAAATCTGCATAAAACCATAGAACAAACAAATGAGAAAATTAGCAAATACACTCGCGTAGATATAAAAAACAGAGGGACTGTTAAAATAGGAGGCGCCAATTAAAAATAACCTACATACTCACCAAACACGACCCAATTACCATGAAAAAAATATATATATATCAACAAACGAATCTTAACGGAATACCGAGGCGTTTTCGTTAATCACCAACTGTACACGAGCGAATTAATGAGCAAATTATTTCCCCCACCCCACACAAACTAAAAAAAATAGACTAATAAGGATGACGATGATAATAACATAATAATAACACCAACAACAATAGTAATATATTAAAAAACACGTCTAACAAATATACATAAAAAAACAAAAAAAAACACGCCCACAAAAAAATCCTTATAAACGCACAAAAACCAAAGAAATGAACCGCAACAACTAAACAAGGAAACGAGTCCATCGGATAATTCAACAAAAAAACGCCCACATAGTTTCGCTTGCCAACACCCGCCTCCCATGATACCCAACATCACTAACCTCTCAACACTATCAAGTCACCTGTGAATCTTTCAAACAAACAAACAAAAAAGTTACCCGTGAATCTTTCAAAGAAACAAACAAACAAAAAAGAGAAAGAGAAACAAAGGAATGGTGCAGCGTTTACATCGCCATAATGATAATGCAATATGAATATCATTTAAAAGAAAAGATAATAGAATGTTCTGGGATAATGATTGATAGTAATATCAAAGCGATATTGATACACTTGTTATCTCTCTATCGCTAATTGTTCCATCATGCTATCCCCATCAATGTCAGCAGTGATGGGGGTAGTAAAGTTAATACTAAAACATATTGCTAATAATATCAGAATCGACATAATAACAATGACAAAATTAATAATAATACAATTAAATAATAATAATAATAATAATAATAATAATAATAATAATACAGCATTACTAAGCCAGCATCACAATGATAACAGTAATGGTTACGGCAATAACTTAATGTTAAATAATAATAGTGATAAAAATAATAATAAAATAATAACAATAAAATAATAATAATAATACTATTACAGCTCACTAACAACACTAATAATAATTTAAAAAATAAAAATAATCATAACAATGACAATACTAACAATAAACAAAAATAACACTATGAAAAATAGTTGTATAATTTCTTACTTCCATGATCATTATCATCAAAATGATGGTGGTGATAATAATACAGTAATAAATTAATAAATCATTATATATCACATAAGCTTATTAGCTACAATTTCAATGACTATCAAAATAAAAACAATCATAATAATGGTAGCAATAGTAATACCATTAGTAACAGCAATGATGATGATGATGATGATAAGAATAAGAATAAGAATAAGAAAAATAAGAATAAGAATAAGAATAAGAATAATAATGATAATAACAATAAAATAATAACAATAAGAATAACAATAATAATATTAATACATTATATCCATAACAATAATAACAAAAATACCAATGACAGCAATGTGAAAATAAACATTATTAACAAATTGTTTAATCAAATAACGATATCAATTAATATATTCTGACCAAAGCATTCACAACATTTTGTACTAAAAACCTCCACTTACTAATTCATTTCATTCTCTCCAATAGATAAATAAACATAAGAATGAACACAAACCCAAGTTATCTATCACAAACTACTGAGGAAGTTTGAATCAAAACACAATAAAAGCCGTAAGAGCCGATTCTGATTGTAGATACAAGAAGCAAATACAACAGATATGAAGCAATGGTCGAAGTAATGACGTTAACATATCAGCAATAACATTAACAATAACAATAACGATAACGATAACGATAACAATAATAATAATAATAATGATAATAATAGTAATAATAATAATAATAATAATAATAATAATAATAATAATAACGATAATAATAGTAATAATAATAATAATAATAATAATAATAATAATAATAATAGAGGAAATAGTAAACCAAAATTAAAATACCAATTAAAAAATACTAAAGAGGAGAATCATCAATTCAAAAAAATAAAATAAAATAAATAAAAATAAAAATAACTGACTCTGAATCCCCCACCACAACGACACCCGCTCGTGACCAATGAGCAAAACAATCGTTATAATCAAGATATAGAAAAGAGAGAGAGAGAGAGAGAGAGAGAGAGAGAGAGAGAGAGAGAGAGAGAGAGAGAGAGAGAGAGAGAGAGAGAGAGAGAGAGAGAGAGAGAGAGAGAGAGACAAAACAAAAAAAGTATACAAGAAGAAGAAAAAAATCATATACAAAGATCTGATCGTGGAGTTTCCAAATATCAAAGCATCAAACCAAGGCGACCTCCTCTTACTTAGGAAGTCTCTGACAACAGGAGACCCGACCCCCTCCTAGGAGAGAGTGAGAGTGAGGGTGAGGGGGGGGGGGGGAGGGGGGGCAAAGGAAGGAAAGGGTGACCCCCCCCCCCCCCCCCCCCCCCGATCTTATCCTCATTCTCAAAAAGCCAAACCATAATGTCGCTACCTTTGGCGATTCCTGAGATTTATCGAATCATGGGAATCTCATGGAGCCCGTGCAAGTCAGGTGTTCGTTCGCCTTAACGGGGTCGGGTACTGCGGCGCGACAAGTCTACGGAGCTCCGGCGCCATGATTGGCACTCCTCTCCCTCTCCCTCTCACTCCTCCCCTCTCCCCTCTCCCCTCTCCCCCCCCCCCCCTTCCCCTCCAAGGTCAACTCTGAACGAGATCTTATCGCCGCCTCGCTGACGTGCTCTCATTGTCTTTAAAAGTGCCTCGGCAGCAGCACCAGCAGCAGCACCAGCAGCTCAATGCATTATTCATCTCGCGGAGATGATGCACACACACGTGCGCGCGCGATACACGTACACACGTCCAAAAACATTCACACGCACCTCCTGTAAACCCACACCCAAAGACGTGCACATCCCTCTCCTAAACACAAACTTCCTGGTGTGTTTCCTCACGAAGTGGACTGACCTAACCCCATGACCCGCCACCTAACCCCAGAGCCCCCCTCCCTCCACACGCCCACCTCACGACACCCTACTCCCACCCCACCCCTACCCACCCACCATACCCCACACGACCAGCAACCGTACACCCCGCCCCCCCCACCCCACCCTCTCCAATCCTTCCTCTCCCCACCACCCTTACCTTCCCCCCCCCCCCACGGCCCGCAACCATACCCCCCCCATACCATACCTCACTCCAGGGAGATATCTTGCTTGCCCTGCGCCTCCACGCTCCTTCTCCTGTCTCCTGGCCTCACCACCACCTCACACCAACATTCCCGGCCATCCAACAACTATCATCAATACCCAATGTCTCATATCTCATTGTCGGGCGCCTCTAACGCCAGGCAGGGTCTTCTGGCTAATGGTAGAATAGAATCTCATTCATTCAGTCATCCCGTCACTTATTTATTCATTCATTCATTCATTCGAGTTCACTCACTCATCCGAGCGAAGAGCCGCATGCACCCACACGTATATATAAGCATTTATACAAAGAGATTATGAGGCAGAGATACGCACGTGTAAACAGATACTTAGACAATAACACAACAGTTAGGTGCTAAATTATGTTTATCATCATTGCTATAATAATAAACGTAATAAAAAACAATGATAATAACACAAAGAACAATAAGAATCACGGCTAACACTCACAATACCCAAAACAACCATAAACAAGTATAACAACGACGATAACAGCAATAATAAAAACCAAACAACAACAAGAGATGCAGGAACAACCACTACAACAACAAAATCAAGACCAAGAATAATCCACAACAAAATCAAGACTAATTACGGAAAATCCACACCAAACACAATCGAACAACACCCACCCCACCCACCCACCCACCCACCCGACCACCAATCAAGCCAAACGTATGCAACTCTCTGCACCTGACCCAATGCAGCACAACACAAAAGCCTTCTCGCACCTTAGAAACGGAAGAAAAACCCGACGACCCACGCCCTCCCCCCTCTACCAAACCCCACCCACACACCCACCCACACCATATACACCGATTACCCCCGCCCGACGCCAAACCACCATTACATAAAGGGGGCGACAGCGATAGCAGCGACAGCACTTGCTTGGCATTCAGGGGGGGAGGCGACCGATCGTTATGCTCCGAGCATCGTAAACGCGAAGAGGCAGCCGGGGAACGGGGGAACGGGGGAACGCGGAAGATGATACGGAGGGGTTTGTTGTTGTTGAGTGAAACGAATGAAAATCTCAGAGAGAGAGAGAGAGAGAGAGAGAGAGAGAGAGAGAGAGAGAGAGAGAGAGAGAGAGAGAGAGGAATGAGAGAGAGAGAGAGAGAGAGGAATGAGAGAGAGAGAGAAAGAGAGAGAAAGAGAGAGAAAGAGAGAGACAGAGACAGAGAGAGAGAGAGAGACAGAGAGAGAGAGAGAGAGAGAGAGAGAGAGAGAGAGAGAGAGAGAGAGAGAGAGAGAGAGAGAGAGAGAGAGAGAGAGAGAGAGAGAGAGAGAGAGAGAGAGAACGAGGAAGGGAAAAGAGAGGGCTGCAAGAGGAAAGACAAGGAAGAGAGAGGGAAGGAAGGTGGAAGAGAGAGGGAAGGAAGGTGGAAGAGAGAGGGAAGAAAGGTGGAAGAGAGAGGGAAGAAAGGTGGAAGAGAGAGGGAAGAAAGGTGGAAGAGAGAGGGAAGAAAGGTGGAAGAGAGAGGGAAGGAAGGTGGAAGAGAGAGGGAAGGAAGGTGGAAGAGAGAGGGAAGGAAGGTGGAAGAGAGAGGGAAGGAAGGTGGAAGAGAGAGGGAAGGAAGGTGGAAGAGATGGGGCGAATGGGAATAAGAGGGAGAAGAAGAGAAATTGAGAAAGCGTGAGAGAGGAAATAAGAAGACAGAGAAACAAAAAGAACAATGAAATAGAAAGAGAAAGTCTGAGAGAGAAAAGAGATAAGAGAGAGAGAGTGGGACCATTAAAGGGGATGATGAGAGAACGAGAAAGAGGGACTAAATGGCATGCATGTTATGCTACAATTTTTCAAAACATATATAAAAGAAAATCCATTTTTTAGCTCCTACTAATTGGGCACATAACTTCTAGGTACTGTGGTTTCGAATTTAAAAGAATAGGATGCTGTAAGATATGTAAAAATAATTAAATAATTAAATAAACAAACAAATAAATAAGTAAATAAGTGAGACTGACAAGTAAAAATGAAAAAAATATATATATACTCAAAATCTCAAAAAAAGGTACTTGCTACAAACTATAAGCAACACTAATATAGTACTAAAAAAGCAAGAGAGTCAAACAATTTCCTTTTGAGTCATCTGGATTCAAAGACAATATAAATAGACAAATAAAAAAGCAAGTCAATGTTTTACGAGTTTATTTCCTCTCTAGATACCGCTCACCATAAGCCAGCCGCTGCTATACACTTCCTTGCACTTCTTCCTTTATCACCTTCCTATAACCGTGTTAATTTTTTATCACTGCTATTCACGCAAGCAAATGCAAAATTATGGCCCTTAATGAATCCTATGAGTTGGCCTCCTATAATCTTCATTTTAAGTCACCTGTTGTACTATTATGACTATGACTGAGTCTTTATGCCTTTAGGCTTTATGAATTATTATTAAACTTTTAGGGTCTGAATTTTTATGTATTTAGATATGAAACTATTATAAAAAAAAAGTAAATAAAAATCAGATGCAATTAATCAATCATAAATGTAAATAAATATGCATCTATTAGCATTCCTATGTATGTGTATGTGCGGACAAATGCGTATATATATATATATATTAATACACAATATGCATATGTAAACTAATTTCCCTCTGCACTTGTTAGTGTGCAGAAAGGAGATAAAACATCACAAAATGCCATACATCATCCTTGTCGTCAAGAAGAGAGAGGCATCAGGTATGAGGGTAACGGGGGAGAGGGGGCATTTGAGAGGGGTAAATGAGTGGTAGGGCAGGGATTGTGCATCAATATGAAGTCCTGAAATCTTATTTGTATTGGTCTTGGAAGTCTTCCTGCTCCCCTCTAAGCAAGAAAGGGGGTGGGGGGCAAGTTGCAGCTACTCCTCCTTAATATGACAAGTCACTACAAACAGATGTATCCAAAGGTAACACAAACGACCAGTAACACGCCAAGTAGGCCGTGTCATGCTACAGGCATTTAGCACAACCCAAGAGCAATGATATTTGAAAAAGTGGAAAATCATTCACCAAGGTCACTTATCTCCAAATGATAAAGGTGGATTCAAACATGGTTTTCAGAAACAACAAGTATCAATTACAAAGTTGTTCACTGAATCATGTTTGTGTATATGTATGTATATGTACGTATGTATATATGTATGTATGTATATATGTATATATGTATATATGTATGTATGTATATATGTATATATGTATATATGTATATATGTATATATGTATATATGTATATATATATATATATATATATATATATATGTGTGTGTGTGTGTATATATGTGTATATGTGTATATATATGTTATATATGTATGTGTATATAAATATATACATATATGTGTGTATATATGTGTATATACGTATATGTATATATATATATATATATATATATATATATATATATATATATATATATATATATATATATATATATATATATATATATATATATACATATACATATACATATACATATACATATATATATATATATATAT